>LPNX010784198.1:255955-393455 GCA_001517045.1 Pseudotsuga menziesii
GCAGGCCAACGAATTTCACAACGATTTAACAAATCCACAAATTAGAAAAAAAAAACTAAGCTAACTTAGCTTATTATTACTTTTTCCAAAATTTTCTTAAACGGCAGGTACTAAGCGACTTCGTTGCTTATTCAACTTGTTTAAGAAAAAATAGACCAATTTGAAATAGTGCCTTTAAATCATGTAATACTTCTATATGAACAAAACAAAGTTTAGATTTTATTAGAGAATTAAAACTTAGATTTATTAATTATAAAAAAGAATTAATTTCATTATGTTGACTTTTTATTTGATATTTGAGGTGGACTACTGCCTACGCTTTTTCATCTAAGTGTGTGGATAACTCATACTTGATGAATGGATAAAAAAAAATATAAAAACTAACTAATAGTTGATAAATGGATAACAAGAAGAATGTGAGTGAAAAAAATATTTACAAACTCTCTTACATTCCATAACTAATATTTACAAAGTGTCTTACATTCCATAACTATCCGTTGAAACCATTTGATCTCTATCCACGCCACAAACCATGTGGGTGTGCTAGCTGATATTACAAACATAATAAAAGCATAACTACATTTTTTAAATTGGTTGATGGATTAAGTGGATGGACTTATATCAGCCAATTTTAAAAATGTGGTTATGTTAGTTATGTAAAACTTAAAAGTTAAAACAATACATATAGGATTTTTTATAAGGTAAAATTATAATGGCAAAAGAAAAGTTATTAAACTAGCACAACTACTTGTGGCCTAAGTGCCACAGATAATTAAGTTATCTATTACTTGTAATCACCTCTTGTCTATACCTTAATTACATGTTATCACTTGCCTTCTAGTTAAAAGAGTTATTTGCACTAAGCACATTATTCATGACTTATCTAAGAGTTATCCATGGATGCATGAGTTACCAATTATATTTATATTCTTTCTTTTTTTATAATTGTTTATTTCAAATTTGAAAATGAACCTCATAAAATCAATTTAGACCATTGCCATTCTTTTGCAATTAAAAAGAAAATAGATACTAGTCCACCACAATTTCTAAGATATAAACACTTGTCAATATAATTATATTAATTAAATTAGAGAATTTATTATCTAAATTTTAAATTAAACTTCACATAAATTATTCTATATTTACATTTTAATATTTCACAAAATAATAAATATCAATGTGAAAGTTTTGAAATTATATAAAAATAAAAGTAAAAATAAAGTCTATACCTCAGAAAATAAAGAATTTTGTTACTTATTGAGATTTTAAATTACATTTTATATTGAAGATTTTGAACTTCTATATAAATAAAAATAAAGCGAGTAACCAATCAAAATATAAATTTTTGGTTCACAACCCTTTGTAATACCCTAATTTTGACTTGGAATGTGTTGAACTAAAATTATGTAGATGTATATATTTTTATTTTGGATTCTATGGTTGGCTTATGAGGGAAATTCTAAATGTATGTAAATATTATATTGAAAATAAATAAAATGGTCCAAGATGGATGTGTAAAAGCCACTAGAGGAGCTATGACTCCACAAGAAGAAAGGGGGCATATGGAGAAACTAAATCCTATTTTTCCAAGTGTCAACTTTAGAACACGTCCAAATCTACTATGTGCTTTAACTTAGCCAATCAATCCTCTTTTTTTTACTATTACCCAATCACTAAATGTATATGTGAGGTAGGTGGGTAATGTCACTTCATGTAGTTACTGAAGCATTAGGGTGCTCACAGTTATGTTAGTTGTCGGTAGTCCATTTTTTGATGGTCAAAATCTATGTCAGTTGTCTTTTCACCATTATCGCATCCCTTGGATTCAACACCTTTTTTTATCATTCTCTCATGCATATTTTTTTGGGACTACGTAGATTTTTTCCATTGTTGTTCAAGACCATCACCAGATTGTGTTGAACTCATAAATTCGAATTTAGAGACAAAGAGTTGAATTGGGAAGAAAAGATTGATGGTTGTGAGTGAGTAGAGAGGTTGGGCAAGTTAGTAACCCTTACCCATTGATCTCTGCCACCTATGATTTTTTTAGAAGCCATAGTTAACATTGCAAGAGGTTCTCTAACAACATACAATAGATTGGGCTCTTATTCCACACACTTGTAAGCACTGTAAGGGATAGATTCCCTAAGCTAACTGTAGATCAGTGAAGGGGAATTCTTTCCTTGTGTTATGTGGTGCAGTTGGAAGGAGTGATATGGTTGTGATGGCTGAGTGAGATCTATGCATGAGTTTTGGCTAAGAAGGGTGAGTAGAAGGGGTTGTGGGATGAGAGAGAGAAGTATATAGGTGTTTCCTTCGCAGTTGTACCCTCATGGCCCATATTGGGGGTGGCCTTTGAAATCAGAAGGAGTATATGCTGGACAAAGTTCCTAGGGTTGGGTGGAAAATCGCTCTTACACAGCTAGTTTCTCAGATATCTTTTGTTAAAGACAAGTATTATTTTTTTTATGATGAGTAATGATATTTAATTATATGCCTATAATGATTAAGATTGCATATGCATGCTAGATTTGCATGTAGATATTTGTTTCTCCTATGTATTTTTCATTCACGTGTCTACACACACCATTTATATGTTAAAAATTCATAATTATGGTGATGGGTGAAATATGGAGAGGAGAATGTTAGTTTTCTAATCTAATTCAAATTGATTAGACTCCCTATCTGAAAGAATAGAAAGCACAACAAGATGCATAAGATAGAACATATACACAAGACAAAAATATTTTCCTCAAGGAACCATAAAGGAGAAAACCCTGCAAACTTCCTCATAATAGTTCCATCACTAAGACAATATCACAATATGGAAAAAACAAAAGAATAAGAAGAGTTTTGCAGCTCTCTCTCTCCCCTCTTTATTCTCTCTCTCTCTCTCTCTCTCCTTATGTGAACTTGACTAGGTGAGTGTGTGTATAAATGATGGAGGAAACCTCCCTATTTATATCAAGTGACTGACCGAAAAATGAATGGGGCGATCTCTTAACTTAGCAGGGCCAAATTCACCTAGAGAGACCCAAAAATACATTTTATTATATTCATCTTGGGGACTATTACCTCGAATTACAATGAAGGGTTTACCTCAATGACCATGTCCAATAATGACATCCCGAAAGGAGGGAAACACATCTCCAATGGGGGTACAACAATATACAATGGTAATATACATCAAAATATCTTTTGAAGTTACAAAGACAACAACAATCCCTCTTAAATAGGAATGTATTCTCTCGCCACAGTCATCAACACATCTCGGCAGGTCATCATCATTGAATCATCATCGGCATTGCTACCATAGTCCTCATCTTGTCTATCATTGAATAGTGACATCTATTGCATATATCCATCATAGGATGTTTCTATAGAGCCAACCTTGTTTCATGTTGGGCTTAGGCCTAGTCATCATCTAGGTTTTCATCATATCCACAAGCAAGCCATCGCGTAGGTACAACCCAAGACCATATATTGCATTTCAATTGCAATCACTTGTGCATCCTACCATCATCTCATTGTATCGAGATCATCTCATCATCGCACACAAAAAACAACCCAAATACATACCATAGACCACCTATGTTCTACCAACATAGGGATCAAGATCTTAGGGATATCGATTGTGTGCCAATAAGATCCTATCAAACACTGTAGAATTAATGGTTTTCATAAACATGATTAAACTGATGTAATATGTTAGGTTATATTTAAAGTCTAAATTTCAATATTCCCTACTAACCCAAACCAAGTGTTGGAGGTTTGACTGATTTATTAACCCAACCAATCAAATTATATTTTACTAAATCAAGGTGAGGCTAATAATGACCACTAATGCCCATTATGTGCTTGATAAGTCACTAACTATACAAAATAAACATAGAAAATAACCCAATGATTTTATTTAATGGGGAGAGAGTCATTTTGAATACGACTCCTACCACTTTCTTTTATTAGAACTAGATTTTAGAAAGATGCTCAAGGAAAAATTCTTATCAACTTATTTTCCTTTATTGAACATGTCCAATAACCTACAAGAAATGCTTGATGTTGAAAACCTTCTAATGGTTCCCATATCACCAATAAAGGGCCAAATATCCCATGGAGAGTTCATGCATGATGGTTCAAGGCCTCACTCATTTCCCTTGATCCCTATAAGAAATTTTTTAAGTCCAATGGTTGAATTTAGTTACTTGACCACAATCAAGGCCTCAAAACCAATACTTAGTTCTCAAAAACTCAAATTGTACCAATATGTCCACTCAAAGGTGAAGGATTCCTTTGGGAGATCATGTGATATTTGTTTGTGATGTTGTTTTTGGCCTTAGATGCATGAAACCTTCCTTTAGGGCCTATGGCCTATGTTCCTCCCTTAATCATGTTCAGGTCCTTATTACCCATACCGTTTAATCCAATTCTTATTATCTCCACTTTAAGGTCAAGTATCCCCTTGGGAGGTCATGTATTTTGAATCAAGGCTTCATCCTTGGGTTTGGATTCCTCTAATATTTATTTAGGGCCTAATTAAGCCTTACACTTTTACCCCAACAATATCTAAGGGGCACATACCCATACCTACTTCTTAAACCTTGTAATTATTCCAATATCCCCACTTTCAAGCCAAGGATATGCTCGAGATGTCATGTGTGGTTGATCAAGGTATAACAATTTTTAATGTTGGATTCTTAGTATTCCTTTAGGGAATAAGGCTTATATTTTCCTAAAACTTCATATGCAGTGTTTTAAGGCATTGTTCATGGTCCAAGGTGATTTAAATATTAATTTATGTCATAAACGATAGGATTCCTACCTTGATCATGTGCTCAATCATAAGATCAATAACTACTACTCAAAATCAGTTGATGACACCAACCCTCACTCAGAGGACAAGGATACACTTAAGAGGACATATTTCATTATTTTAGGTGTCCTTCTTATCCACGGATTCCTATAAGATTTTTATAGTACGTAAGGCCAACATTTACTCCCACGACCATGTTTAGACAATGAATACCTATCCTTAGTGATAAAAAATAATAGTGGCATCATATACCCACCTAAAGGAAAAGGATGTCCTTGAGACATCATTTGTAGTGGTTTGAGCCAAACCTAGATGTCTAGAATCTTACATTGGGGCCTAAGGCATGTGTTTCTTCCCTTAACCGTATCTAGAGCCTTGAGACCCAAAATTGTTGTTCAAAGTATCCTAATCACACCAATTTCATTAGTTGGAGGTCGAGCATACCCTAGAAAGATCATTTGTGATAGTTTAACATGTTCTTCATTACCCTAGATTCCTATAATCTTTATTTAAATACTAAGACTTAGGTATATTCATAACTATGTCTAAGGCACCAAGACTCATACCTAGTTCTTGAAAACTTTTAATGGTTCCCATATCCCCACATGAAGGCCAAAGGTCCCCTCAAAAAGTCATGTGTGGTCGATCAATGTGTCATTCATGGAGCTTGACCAATATAAGCTACCTCAAAAGCCTAATACCCAATTTTCCTCCACAAACCATGGTTAACATACTTAAACCAATATATAGAGATCAAAAAACTCTAATTGTAACCATTTTTCCACTCTAAAACCAAGAATATCTTAAGGTGATAATCTATGGTGTTTTAAGGTGATGTTCTTAACCTTAAATGCCTACAATATTCCTTCAAGGTCCAATACAAACTATGTTTAATCCCCAAACCTTGTGTAAGGCCTCATGATCCATTCCTATAGATAAAAACCATCTAAGGGAGTTTATATCTTCTCTAAAAGGCCAAATATACCATATAGATAGTGCATGGTAGTTCAAGACCTCATCCATGGACCTTAATCCTTAGAATATACCTTTAATGCATAAGGCCTAAGTTTCCTGCCTCGACCATCCTCAAGCTACCAATACCCATACATAGTAATAAAAAATTACTAATGGTGAATATATGCTTTGATTAGATTCAAATGATACTCCTGAGAGGTGAGGTGTGATGGTTTGAGGTAGTGTAGTTAATGTTATATGCCTAGAAAGTTTCTTTAGGTCCTAAGGACTTATTTTCCTCTCTTGAACATGTCAAAGACCCTGTAATAAATCCTTGATGTTGAAAACATTCTAATGTTTCTATCCATGTCAACAATCAAAGGCCAAATATCCCATTGAGTGTTTATGCATGGTGGTTCAAGTCCTCACTTATGGCCCTTCAGCCCTATAAGAGTCCTTTCAAGTCCAATTTTTGAGTTTATTCCTTGGTATTTGTCAAGACCTCAAGACCAATACTTAGTTCTTAAAAACTCATATGGTGCTAATCATGTGCTAATATTCCCAATCAAAGGTGAAGGATGTTAATTTTTGGTAGCTTGGAGGTAATCTTGCACGATGTGTCTCGGTGCAGCGGTCCAAGCACATGGGGCTACATTAATGACATAAAATTTCTTTATTAAATGTGTTTTTAAAGTTACTGGATGATGTGAATTTTTATTTTTTTTAGGCAAGAATGATTAGAGTTTCATTAATCAGTTGTGAACCGAATCAGAATCTGAAAATTACAAAATAAATAAGGTTGATGACCTCTGAACAGTACTGTCAGCCTTCTTGTGAATATATTGGGAGATAAATCCCACTTTCTTCCAGAGATTTTTTGAGAAAAAGACAAAAAATGCTTACAAGAGTAAATTCTCATGAACTGTGAGCACAGAAGAGTGCAGAAGCAAAACATTAATTATAAGGGGAGGTAAAATGCCCCTTAATGAAAGGGTCCAACCGCTTCTAAGAGCCCAAGAAAATGTTTGATGCCGCTTCCTCTTCCATACCTTCTTTTTTGGTCTTTCTTCCTCTCGTGAGTGGAGGAGAAGGGACTGAAAAGCATTCAGGATATGAGCTTCCCTTTGACCTAGAGGAAGGGACTAAGGAAGCCAATCCCGCTTGGGATGAAGTCTTGTGGTCTAACATCTGAGCATCTGTCTTGGAGCCTGAAGAAAGGATTGGGGAAGCTTCTTTCATGGCGGGGGCAATAGAAAATGTCTCCTAAGGACCGAAAGGACCTCAAGGGTCTCGTCCTGCACCGGATCTTCCACCACTTGAGATTATTGAGCTTCGACTTCTTGTGAAAATTCAAAGATGTTTTTGTTTTCTAGTTGTAGAGAGATTGCTGCAGTAGGAGGAACAGGATCTTGAGGAGCTAGATCCTTATTCTGAGAAGCTTGAGGCTCCTTTCACCAGGGGGTGTCGATGTCGATTAGTGACTCTCTAAAACTCTACTTCTTTGGGCGCAGGGGGACTTGATGTTTGCTAAGATTCCAAAATGTTGGGATAACTTTTGGAAAATTGGCCATAAACATGGAAAAGCTGCATTTGAATGGAATCTAGTCATAATCCAGTTCTTGGATGTGGCTCCATTCTCCTAAAGTGATATTTAGGGCCTCAGGAAGCCCTTTTCCAAGATTTTCCTCTACGCAAATGCGGGAACATGTAAACTAACCCTCTTTTGGATCTGCACTATCCAGGTAGCACCCTAGAGTATTACCAATGTCGGCAAGAGAGATTTTCCCCCAATTATGAAGTGGGAGATGTGACAGTCTTACCTAGACTAGATCAGCTATAGTTTCTGCTTCTGTGTTAAACCCCAGATTACAAGGGGCTAAAAAAATCCCTCTCGATCCCATGAAGAAAGGACCTGATCAAAAAAATAAATCTTATTCTTATTTACTCAGAAACATAAAAACAAAATAACCCCTACCAGCTGTGAATAGAGAGACTTGTCCTTACAAAATAGGGTTTCATTGTTATGCAATTCAAACCTCCATCGCCTTTGGGTTGGGCCACAACCCTGTAAACTTGCCGATGAGAGATTTCTCTGAGAGAGTGAGCAATTTCTGACATGGATCCAAGGGAGAGATCTCTAGAGAGGGGATCTCATCAATCATTTTCATGAACTTGGAGGGTAGAGATGCAGCCTGAGGAGTGGCTGCTTCAACTAGGGCCTTAAAGACATGAAATTGGTTATGAACCTCCATAAAAAGGAGCTGCAACCAGCAAACACTTCACAGAATTGTACGGTAGTAGGAAGAAGCTTGAGGGAGCAGGTTGGGATCGTTCAGGAAGGTGGTTGATCACCGGCTAGGGCAGGCAGGAAACCTCAACATCGTCCATACGAACACATGCAAGGGAGGTGGGTAGGAAAACCCTAGCCACACTTCAGAGAATCGTCTTTCCGAGCATCGTTGTCGATAAAAAAAATTCAACATGTAACTTATGTTAATTCGATAGTACCGAAATAAGATATTATGATGTGAATTTTTATTATTAAACTGTGATGTACATTATTAAAGTGAGTTGTACCTTATAAATGGACTTTATATTATTAAAGTGTACTTTTTTTTATTTTAGGGTGAAGGTGAATTTTCAAATGTAACATGATTTTTATATCGTTTCATTTAAGAGATTTAAATGAACTTGAGATTAAATCTCATTCTTCAATATTGTGGGCCAAGATCGAATTTGGGACCTATAAGTTGAAAACACATGGAAATTACCTTAATTTAATGATAAAAGAGATTTTATGAGACTCATTTTTATGTGAATTCGAAAGTGAAGAGTTTGGATCGGCACAAATTCCAAGGAGTAGCTTAGTGAGAAACTCAAGTTCCAAGAGAAAGTGTTTTGTTGAGGAGAGAGGAGAAAAGGGGCAGTAATAGGGGGGGGCACGAATCCCAATTAAAGTGGAAACATTTTCCAAAGAAAATTACAAACATTAATGAGTAGGTCCTATTGTACAGTTTGGTAGGTTCATACTATTGTTTGGGTCTGCACAAAAAATGAGTAAAAAGGCATAGTTTTTGAGGCAATATGATAGCATTTATTGTTGGAGAATTTGTACAATGGAGAGAGGATGTATTGTTGAAGTGATAAAGTGTTGAAATAAAGGTATACTGGTTTGTGAGTGACTATCTAGGGTCATAGATCTTGCATACTCAGTTGAGTACATTTTCCTAAGCATCAAATAACACACTTTTGAGGTGATTTTTTGGCCCATCTTTTGAGAAAATTTGTGTATTGTACAATAGTATTTAATGTTGTATAGTACTTGTGTTGTAAGATTTGACATTTGATTGTTTCTCAATAATAAAATTATCTTGATTGGTTTTCCCCTTAGGGGGTTTTTCTAGGGTCGTAAACTAAAATCATAATGTCCAATGTGTATTTAAATGCCTTTTTTTTAATTCATTTTCCACTACAAAATTGATCATACTTAGTATTTATATGTTTCATCTCATAAAATTACAATGCGTAAGTGAAGTTTTATAGGATACTAAAATATTAGTTTTGTACTAACTGTGAAAGCACTGGCTAAGTTTATGCTAGTTTTCTGAGTTTTTTAACATGGTATCAGAGTTTAGCCTCTAAGTTTGATAGTGGGTAGTGTTGGTGCGACTGTGTATGCTCTTAAGAGTATTGTTTATTGGTACAATTGTGTAGTGAATTTTTGACACTGTGGGAAGCAAGTGATTTGCCAAAATTTAGAGTTGTTTTTGGTTGGTTAGTGAAGATATTTATAAACTTTGGCTTATGATTTGAGGATAGGATTACAGGTGAGTCCAACTTTGCTCCATGGAAGGAGAGTGTATCTTTAATTCTAAAGTAACTTGACTTTTGTGAAATAACCAAGGAAGTTGTGACGATTCCCACATCTATTGATCAGTTGGTTGAATACAAAAAGAAGAATGTAAAGGCTAAGCATCTTCTTCTTGATGCAGTCAAAGACCACTTGATACCTCATGTGACCAGTAAGAATGCCTATGAGAAATGGGTTGCTTTGATAAATTTGTTTCAAAACAATAATCAAAATCAGAAGATGGTCTTGAGGGAGAAATTATGAAACACTAAGATGACCAAGATCAAGAAAGTCACATCATAACTGACCTGGAGTTCACAAGTAGATGATGAGTTAGGGGTTGTTTGAAAGATAATGTTAGATTTTAACATTTAAGCTAGCATTATATTAGGATTTTTAACTGAGAGAATAACAAGCACAACAATCAAACATAAGAGACAATGAAAAAAGTGTTTTTCCTCGGGGAAACCATAAATGGAGAAAACCCCACAACTTCCTCAGAGATAGAATCAACACCAAATGTAAAACCCCAAAACAATAAGATGATCTCCCAACAGCAGTAGCCTCTTTCTTTCTATCCCTGACAACTTCTTCTCCCTCAACTATGTGCTACAACTGAGTGTGAGTGAGTGTGTGATAAATAGAGAGACTCACTCCCTATTTATACTAATTCTCGACTTGACAATGACTCACTAGGGCCAACTTCACTAGGTGAGTCTAACAACCCTAGGGCCCCGGAACTGCGGGGAATTTAACCCTTGAACAATAGGAGGGTTACCCACATTGAATTGGCATGACTTGTTTACATTATAGAAACTCTCGATCGAAACATCGGGGCATGACATGACTCAATTACAATATAAGCACTTCCCAGAATAAACATCGGGGTACAATACATAAGAAATACACGTGAATACATTATGAAGTTACAATTACATCAAAACTCCCTCTTAACTAGGAAGGTATTCTCTCGACACAATTTATCAGCACAAGTCTTCTTCTCTATATCATCTGGATCATCATCGAGTCCTCATCATATTCAATTCATCTTCATCTTCAAGTCATCTTCATCTAGATCTGGATCATCATCACTTGATCTGGATCATCTCTGGTTCTAGAACATCTCTGCCGGATCATCATCACAGGTGCTATCTCTTGATTCTTCTCTTCATAGGAAGTTCTACAGAGCCAGCCCTTTTTCATGTTGGTTGTAGGCCTAGCCTCCATGTAGGTATTTTCCAGCACTTATATCTAACCCTAAGTCAGAATGGCCCGCCCAACACTTATATATGATCATGTAGGAACCAATCCTATAATCACATCAGAAAGGCATGCCTAGCACTCACATCTGACCATGTGGGAACACATCCGACTACAACCCTGTCAGAAAGGCCCAACACTCACATCTAAGAACCAATGTCAGAAAGGCCAAGCACTTACATTCAACGATGCAAGGAACCAATCATCCTCAGAATGGCTCTACACATACATCTGATCATTGTAGGAACCAATCCTACAATCGCGTCGAAATAGCTCTGCACTTACATCTGATCATTGTAGGAACCAATCCTACAATCATCTCAGAATGGATCTACACTCACATCTGATCATGTAGGAACCAATCCTATAGTCACATCAGAAATGGCCCTCTATCCTAGACTGAGCTTTCATGGTAACTGACCAGGTGCCTCCATTCCAAGAATGGCATTCGACGCTTATATATGATCATGTAGGAACCAATCTTGCAGTCACATCAGAATGGCTCAGCATTCACATATGACATGGAAGGAACCAGTCCTCTCACCATGACAGAATGGATCGGCCCTTACATCTGACCATGGAAGGAACCAATCCTCTCACCATGTCAGAATGGATCACGGACTCATCACTTCCCTTTGGAGGGAACCTCGATCTGTAGAACACCAAGATTCTCCCTGAAGTACTCAAACTTCACTCTGGCTAATGGCTTTGTCAACAAATCAGCTATCTGTTCATCTGTCGCAACATACTAGAGCTTCACTGCTCCCCTCTGCACCATATCCCTGATATAGTTATACTTGATCTCGATATGCTTTGACTTGTCATGGAACATCAGGTTCTCCAACAACTTCACACAACTCTGGTTGTCGTAATGTATACAAGTAGCATCAAACTGGAGATCAAATAAATCAGATAGTAGCTTCCTCAGCCATACTGCCTCAAAACTAGTTGAACAAGCTGCAACATACTCTACTTTAGCTATACTCAGTGCCACACAAGATTGCTTCCTGCTAAACCAAGAGATCACAGATGATCCCATACTAAAGCAACACCCTGAAGTGCTCTTCCTATCGATGGCACTTCCTGCCCAATCTAATTCAACATAACCCTCCAGGTTAATCTTCTGATTCACCTCATACTTGAGCCCATAACCAAATGTACCCCTCAGGTACCTCAGAATATGCTTTGCATCAATCAAGTGAACATGTCTCGGATCTGTCAAGAACTAGCTCAAGGTGTTCATAGCAAAGAAAATATATGGTCTCGTGTTCATTAGGTACATCAAGGACCCAATCATCTGACAATACATCATAGCATCAACTAATTTTGATGAACCATCACTCAATAGCTTCAGGTTCAATGCCACAGGTGTGGTCATGGCCTTGCAATCCATCATCCCAAACCTCTTCAGGATCTCTACTGCATACTTCCGTTGTCTGAGGGAGATTCCATCCGCATTCTGCCAAACATCCATGCCTAGAAAATAGTGCATCATACCCAAGTCCTTCATTTCGAACTCGGCAGCAAGCTTCCTCTTCATATCAACAATCAACCCATCCATACCTGTTACAAACAGATCATCCACATACAGTAGGAGTATCACTAGGTTACCATCTTCAACCGTGTAGTAAAGGTTGGAATCTGCTTTACTTTTGGTAAATCCCAAACTGGATAGAAAGCCATTAATTCTTTTGTACCATGTCCTAGGTGCCTATTTCAAAACGTATAGGGATTTCTTCAATCTACACACATGAGACTCCCTATCATGTGTCTTAAAACCGAGTGACTGCTCCACATACACATCCTCTTGCACTACACCATTCAAGAAAGCAGTCTTGACATCCATTTGGTGTATCTTCAATTTCATTACTACAGCTAGAGCAAGCACTGATCTGATGGAAGTTTATCTGGCTACAGGAGCAAAGGTTTCTTCATAATCTATTCCTTCTTTCTGTGAGAAGCCACGAGCCATGAATCTTCCTTTATGTTTCTCTATGCTTCCATCTGCAGCATGCTTGATCTTGTAGATCCATTTGGAAGTTACAACAGACTTTGCTTATGGTCTTGGGACAACATCCCAAACATCATTCTTCATTATCGATTGATACTATTCGATCATAGCATCCTTCCATTCTTTCCTTTCTGCCTCTTCTTCATAGTTGGAAGGTTCTTTATTGATAAAGTCACATAATAAAGCTACATACCTAGAGTAGGACCTGGTCCTCTTTCTTTCTCTGTGATTCTCTTCTAGAGCCCCATATCTTTCTGCATGTTGGATAGCTTCTCGAACCCAAGCAGGTTTCCTCTTATGAGGATTCTTCTCCTCAGGTGGATCTATAGGTTCCTGAGGTTCTTCAAAGTCTCAATCTTCTTCTTGAGTTTCTTCGTTCATGGTTGTGTCATGAATTCTAGGTGCTTCTAATTCTTCAGAATCTTCAACATGTCTCTTTTTGGATTTGTTGTAAGTTGAGTCTTCGTCAAATGTTACATCCCTACTGATGTCGATCTTCTTGAATCCTGGGAAGTATATTCTGTAAGCCTTCGAGATTTTAGAGTATCCCACAAATATACCCTTCTTTCCTGAAGGATATAACTTTGTCCTCTTTTCTTTTGGAATGTGTATGTATACTTGACAGCCGAATATTCTGAGATGGATGACTTCTGGTTTCTTGCTGGAAAATACTTCTTCAGGTGTCTTTTTCTTGAGTACTCTATGTGGAGTACGGTTATGTACATACACTGCTGTTCTAGAAGCTTCTATGCATAGATGCATGGGGAGATATTGATTATGAAGCATTGCTCTTGCCGCTTCCATGATCGTTCTATTCTTCCTTTCTACAACCCCATTCTGTTGTGGATTATATGGAGTGTATAACTCCCTCTTAGTCCCTAAATCTTTGCATAACTCTTTTAATTCATTTGATGTGAATTATCCACCATTATCTGATCGAAATGTCTTGATCTTCTTTTCAGTGTGGTTCTCGATCAAGGCTTTGAATTCCTTGAACTTGCTGAAAACTTCATCTTTGTTCTTCATAGAGTATATCCATGTCTTCCTAGAAAAGTAGTCAATAAAAGAAACATAGTATACATACCCTCTTAAAGAATTGGATGACATTGGACTACATACATCGGAGTGAATGATTTCCAAGATTCCTTTTTCTTTTCTTTCTCTACTTGAAAATGTCTTCTTTATGTTCTTTCCTTTTGCACATCCTTTGCAGACTCCTTCATGTTTTGCTTGAATTTCTGGAATACCTTCAACAACTTTGCTTGAAAGTGGTAGTGCTCTGTAGTGCACATGTGCAAGCCTTCTATGCCAAAGTTCATTTGGATCTACTCTGTCATGGACCAAAGCTTGTTATGGATGGCCCTTCAATTTGCATAATCCGCCTTCTTGTTCTCCAATTACTATTGCATCGTCAATAGACTTTCCTCTTGGCCACATGAGGACTTGGACATCTACAAATGCAACCCTCATGCCTTTTGCATCCAGTGTCGATATGGAGAGAATATTCTTCTTTAGTCCTAGTACAAACAAGACATCCTTCATTTTCATAGACTTTCCAGAGTCTAGCTTGTAGGAGGATTCACTACTACCTTTTATGGGATATTTGTAGTCATCCCCAAGTTTCACCTTATGGGGTGAATTATGTTCGGATAGTTCCTCAAAATATTCCTTGAGTCTTGTCATGTGTTTGGAATCCCCATTGCCAATAAGCCAATCTTTGCTTCCATGAGTGACAATTCCTGTGAGAGTGAAGATCAGAACATATTCTTCATCACTTGAAGAGTCTTCACTTTCTTGTTTTACTTTCTTCCTGGGAGGATCATCATCCTCAGCAGTGTGAGCATGATGTCTTCTTTTGGAGTTCTTTTTCTTCTTGGATCCAATCTTATTCATGGGACAATTTCTAGCAAAGTGTCCTCTTTCATCACATGTATAACATCTAAGTTTCGATGGATCCCTTTTTACAAAATTATCTTTATGATGAGAATGATTAGGCTTGGTGATGACGATTTTCCCTTTTGCCTTTCTTGGAGTGTACAGTGAGAGATTGATCTTCACTTCCCATATTTTCTTCTTGATCTGCTATTCAAGATTCTTCTTGTAAACATTCTTCCCACAGTCTACTAAACTTGATTAGCTTATTCCTAGCACAGATTCCTTGGATGAAATAATCCCATGACCTAGGGAGAGCATTCAAGGTTGTCATCAAAATTTCTGCATTCTCCACTTCTTCATCTATTGCTTCAAGTTGTTCTTTGATCTGGGAGACCCTTGAGAAGTATTATTGGATGGTCTCCTCATTCTGGATCTTTACATTCTTCAACTGGTTCCTTAGAGTCGTCTTCCGGTTTATGTTCTTCCCTTCAAATAGTTTTGTTAGGGAATCTAACATAGCTTTAGGTGTCTTGAGGGAGGACACCTATGGTATGAGGTGATCCTTGATTAAATCAGCAATAATCCTCTCTACCATAACCAACTTCTTCTTATGTAAGGCCTTAGCCTCATCTTCCTCTGGAACTGGAACCTCCTCATTTATGTAGGAGTCCAACTCATTTTCTTCCAGAACTAGGGAGATACTATACTTCCAGGCTCGAAAGTTATCATCTCCCTCAAGCTTTTCATCAAGCTTGGTATGATGAGACATCTTAACTGAGAACCTCAAATTGGAATACAAAAGATTTAGATCTTACCGGGTCAAGATGTTAGATCTGGATTTGGAGCTGAATTTCTGCAGTGCTGGTTCAGGAGCAGATTAGGGTTTGAATTTCCTGGAGTTCTGTCCAACCAAATACTTTGATCTTGATATCTAAAATTTGATTTTGAGGAGAAGATCAATCCAGGCCTAGGATCAATAAAAAATTCCACTTCTATGGAAAGCACTAATTTTCAGCAGTAGTGTCGGGTCCAAAACTGAAAAAGCTCAAAATCAGATTTTCTTTCGACAAAAAGATGAGCCCTAGGGAGGAGAGTCAGCCCAGCCTTCTTTTGCTGAAAATCTATCGAGAGAGGTCCAAAAAGTAGGATACCCTAGTTCCCGTAGCTGCACGGTGTCTTCTTCTCAGGTTAGATCTGATACCATGTTAGATTTTAACATTTAAGCTAGCATTATATTAGGATCTTTAACTGAGAGAATAACAAGCACATCAATCAAACACAAGAGACAATGAACACAGTGTTTTTCCTCAGGGAAACCATAAATGGAGAAAACCCTACAACTTCCTTAGAGATAGAATCAACACCAAAATTAAAACCCCAAAACAGTAAGATGATCTCCCGACAGCAATAGCCTCTTCCTTCCTAGCCCTAGCAACTTCTTCTCCCTCAGCTATGTGCTACAACTAAGTGTGAGTGAGTGTGTGATAAATAGAGAGACCCAGTCTCTATTTATACTAATTCCTGACTTGACAATGACTCACTAGGGCCGACTTCACTAGGTGAGTTTAACAACCTTAGGGCCCTGGAGCTGCGGGGACTTTAACCCTTGAACAATAGGAGGGTTACCCACATTGACTTGACATGACTTGTTTACATTATATAAACTCCCGATCAGAACATCGGGGCATGACATGACTCAATTACATTACAAGAACTTCCTAGAATAAAAATCGGGGTACAATACATAAGAAATACAAGTGAATACATTCTGAAGTTACAATTACATCAACAGATAATAGGAGAAGTAAATTTGGTGGGAACCTCCTTGAATGGATTCTCACAAGCTTGGTAGGATTTTGCGCGAGCCAATGTTTCCAGAGAGAACATGCCAACATGGACCAAAATTTGGGATGAATTGGTACTGGAGGAGTTGATACTAAGCTCCAGTCACATCGACCAACAAAATGGGGATAATTAGCATGACGTGGCCCTTTCAGCTAAGGACAAGAAGAAGAAGGGATCAATTAGTGGATCCATGTACAAGAAGGACAAGAGTAAAGTGATATGCTTTTCTTATCATAGTTATGGCCACTATGTAGGCCAATCTCTGAACTAAAAGAAGACCAAGAAGAAAGAAGAGACTGAGGCTGTCGCATTAGTTGAATGGAAAGAGTATGAAACGATGTTTGAGAAGGAATTCCCACTTGTCTCAGTTCTTTTGGGTAGCAGTGTAGTTGAGTGAGCGGACACCAAAGTAGTGTACATGGACTGTGGGGAAGCACGCCATTTGATAGGAACATGAGCTATGTTCCTATATTTGACCAATATTGATAGAGTTATACTTGCGGAGGATGGGTTTGACATCACCCATGCAGTAGAAGGAGTTGGATGTGTCTAATTCCAGCTCAAGTCTAGGGTTTATATCGAGGTTGGTGCAAAGTTGTTTGTACCTAAGATGAGAAAGAACTTTCTCTCATTCTCATCTTTGGAGGACAAAAAATATGCGGTCCTAGGGTGAAATGGACATATTATTTTATATATGATGGCTAAGGTCATGGATATAGTGAGATAACTAGGCATTAGGAACGACATGACATACTATGTATTGGGTCATCATGTTGATGGTGAGTCTAGTGGTAGGTCGAACTAAGTGGCAACAACCATGAAATCCAGTGGAGAGGATTCTTCAACCTATGTGTGGAGGATGAGATAGAACAAGATTACTCTTGAGGATGCATGAGAGTGTGAGAAGAAATATTAGTTCAAAGTGATTTGGCACAGATCTCCAACACATTATCTAGGGAAGATAGTTGAGGGACATTCAGTTTTAGAGGGAGCGGCTTCAGCTATTGGAGTGAGGAGGTTAGAGACAAATACAAGTGGAGGATATGCTAGCAATACCTCCCTCGGTAAAGAGGGAGTGTTAGTTTTTGGTACCTCAGAGGTACGTTTACATCATGTTCCTTGGTGCAACGTTCCAAGCACACGAGGTCTCATTAATGACATATAGTTACTTTACTAAATTTATTTTTAAAGTGGCTTTATGGTATGACTTTATATTATTAAAGTGAGATGCATGGATAATTTTAGGGGCTATATATAGCCCATGGGATATATTAATGGGGTGACAAAAACTTAGTGGGTTATTTTCTTATATGGAAAGGGTTTTTTCAACTAAAATATAATCTTCCAATATTTATTAGAAAATAAATAAATCCAAAATGAATAGCCTCACATATATTAATGAGGAAAATGAAAAAAGACTAGTTTTTCCCTAGCAAAATCTCCCTCCAATATATATTTTTCCCTCAATTTCTAGAGAAAATCTATTGAAATCACTCCTTCTCCCCTAATTTTCAATAATGGAGGCTCCCAAGGGTTATTTCATCCTCCATTTTCCTTGTAATTTAGGCATATGGTTGTGTTCACCTTTATTTTTAGTCAATTTCATGTGATACCTTCTTTGAGCCATTGATTTCCAGTATTGGAGGGAAAACCAAGGGATGTTTTGTTTTATATAAAGGCTATAGTGATTATGGTTATGGGACTGCGCTTGTAGGGTGAAGGTTTTTGTTGGCACTATTCCACTTTTTATTCTTAGTTTTCTTGACATTTTAATCTTCACATAACATCTCCATTTCCAAAATCTGAGGTATTGAAGGGGCATGCTACACATGCAATTTATCAGAGAATATAGACTTGTACCATTTTTTTATCCAATAATTAACGTGGTATGATTTTTAAATCATGTTTTTAATCCTTTTTATCCATATTTACAAGAGATTATTATATTGTAAATTTACCTTTTATCATGCTTTTTACCATGGATGCTTTTTGAGGCCTATTGAATTCTAGGGATATCTTGATTCTTAGGGCTCATTCGTTGTTATTAGGGTTTTATTCTATCCTGGGAGTATTGGTTCCATGAAAGTGTTATAGAGCTCAAAAGTTATGATTTATTGTATGCATTGATATGCTTAAACTATCAACTCACATTTTGATTATTGAAATTTACCTAGGAATTGTTCCCCTAAGTGTCTTTTTCCTAAGCTACTAGGAAAATGGGTTTGAGTCACTTGGACTTGATATTAATGACTTGAAATGAGCATTAATTGCACTTTAGGGAAAAAGTGCACTTTAAGTGAAATATTTAAAATGTGAGTGAAATTAATTATTTAGTGGAGAAAAGTGATTTTAATCACAATCACTCATCTAAACTAATATGAGCCCTAGTATTAGATGGATTTTCATTCACCCAAATTTTTTCACCAAAAGGGAAAGTTTCTGAGTGAAGAGGCACTTTTTCATTTGAGAGAGATGAGAGTCATGTTCTGAGAAAGAATAAAAATAGCAACACCAACAAATTTTCTTGGGCACGCAAATTGAGGAAGGGGACAGTAAGACCAGGGCACAAATTTTGAGGAGGGAGCTAGGCACACATTTCAAGGAGGAAATTGTTATTGCATCTTGTCTGTATAGTTTGTAATGTACAGATTCCATACATGACATGTTTCTCGAGGTAAACTATGGGCTCGGTTTTTGAGGAAGAAATCAGGAATAGATTTTGAGGCAGATTACTGGGCACATTTCCCGAGGAATATTACATGCACAATTTTCAAGTTCCATACATACAGCCAGTACGGCTGCCATATAGTCCATACAACAACACATTTTTCAAGGAAACTACAACAGAAATTTCTAGGTTTGATTTTTCCTGTTTGGCATAGAAAACGATGCAAAAAATTTTCATCTGGTTGAGATAAGTTTGTCTGAAATTTTTTTTGAGTATTTCTATTTTTTTTTTTATAATAAAAAATTCTCTCTCACACAGGTTTTCCCCAGAGGTTGTGGTTTTTCCTGGGTCGTTGGACCAAAAATACTGTGTCTGAAATTTTTGGTTGAATGTGTTTTATTTGTTGTTACTAAAAATGCAGTAGAAACATTTCTTGTGTTTCAGTCCTATATTTGTTTATGAGAAAAATATAATTTGCAGCAGTAAAACAAATTGGGTCTGGCATTAATAATGTGTTAAAACAGATTTGGAAACCGGGTTGGGAGAGTGTAGAAAATTCTACATGGTATCAGAGCTTTGTTAAAAAGAGGGAAGATTTATACACAGTGAAAGTTTCAGACTTTAGTGATTTCTTTTGTCAGTAGGAAGCACCTTGTTGAAACTTGAACTTTGCATATATAATGGCAACTGGACTTAGGATGGACGATAGGATTGATGGGGTTGGGAATTTTTTCCCATGGAAATTGTTATAAACCCAAATGGCACTTCTCCGTCCTAGTGTCGACACTTCATATGTTGGCACACAAAAGGACACTTATGGATTGAAGGTTTCCTAAACACTATAGATGGGCATGACAGGAGATGCATTCACTACCCAACCAACATACCATTTTACCTTTTTATATGTTGATTGTTGACGCGACTATCTCCATAGCAACTCGTGTACATACACGACTATCTCCACAGCATCCCACGTATTGTATCGTCATTGCAACCCACGTACAGATCTGTACGTGGGTTTCCCTTATAGCATCTTGTGTGTCATAAACGGGTTGCTAGTATTCATACTCGCGTATACATCCATTCGACATTAAAAATAATAGAACACGATAAATGGAGATTTGTTGAGCCCTAATCATTAACTATCTCAACTGTCTCAACCTCCTCAACCTTTGAAACTACTCTATTTCCCAAAGTATAAATAGAGGCCTTGGGGAGGGAATTAATCAATCATACTTGGAGAGCAAAGTTATGCTGGTGGTATATCTTTAGAAGTCTTTGGAGCAGCATAACTCAGAATCCTTTGGTTGCAGAGGAGTCCTTGTTTCAGGCATTGGGTTGTACACTTACCTCATTCACTATTGTTAATTAAAGAGAATTCTTCTTCCAACTTTGTGTTGGGTCTCTTTCATGTATCATGGTTTGATGAATATTTTTGATTAAGCACTCGATATATTGTTCATCTAACTTGTCATATATACATGTTTAAGATTGTACTTGGAGAATTGGCTCTTTGCAGGTGAAGGAGGTGCATCCCTGAAAGCTTTGGAGAGGAGTAGAGCAGGAGAAGAGAAATCTTGGATCAACCGTCATTAATCAGGTGAGTTCAACACTTCTTCCTATTCCTTTTTTGTACTTTAAAGCTGATTGTCTGCAAGTTTTAGAAGTAAGTTGGTAACCCTAGATCCTTGGTTAAAAGGATGTTTATTCTTGTACAACAGAAATCTAGGATAGTGCTGATATTGGAGTAGAATGAGTTGTGAGATGAGGTGGTTCATGACACTATAACAACTCCTATTGTTGTTTCCCCTTCCACTGATGCAACAACACTTACCGCCTTCAACAAGAAGGACATAAATTATAGAAGAATAATCCTAGATGTAGTTAAATACCATGTGATTCCTCACATCTCGAGTAATACTTGTGCATATCAGATGTGGGATGCTTTAACCAGCTTGTTTCAAAGCTCAAATGAGAATAGGAAGATGTTTTTGAGGGAGAAGTTGAAAAGTATCAAGATGGTCAAAGGAGAGGTTGTGATATCTTACCTTACTAGGATTGCTTAGGTGAGAGATGATCTTGTGATAGTGGGGGAGGTTGTTCCTGGAGAAAATATAGTGCTGACAGCTATGAATGGGGTTTCAAAGCCTTGGACTGTGTTTATGGAGGATCTAGTGGGTAGGGAATACATACCTACATGGGACATGAGTTTCAATGATTTTTTTTTGGAGGAGACTCAAAGGGGTCTTGTGTAGGTAAGTGCTTCTACTAGTAGGGAGGATGAGGAGAATGTGGCTTTGACAACAAAGGGGAAGAAGAAGTTTAAGAAGGGTCCCAAGAAGAGTGGGGCCAAGTAGCAGGAGGGGAAGAAGAAGGATTTGAGCACTGTGAAGTGATTTGCTTGTCAGAAGATAGGTCACTATGCTGGGTAGTGTCCACAGAAGAAGAAGAAGAAGAAGAAGCAATATCAGACAACAACTTCTGCAGAGGTTAAGGATTTTACAACAATATTTGAGAGATATTTTTCTCTCTTCACTGGGCATGTTGATAGAGAGAGAGCATCGATCATCACCAGTGCAGATGTTGATAGTGAGAGGGAGTATTCCTTGTTGACAGGACATTCTTTGAGTGCATCCACCACTAGCACATGATATATTTATAGTGGAGCTTCGAGCCACATTACAGGTGCTTGAGATATGTTCTCCGAGCTTTCACAGTCGAAGATTGATATGGAGGTAGTCTTGGGGGATGACACGGTTTTCAGAGTAGTTTGGCATGGGACCACTACCTTTAAGAGGGATTCCATGAGTCCCATGATTTTGAAGGATGTACTTTATGTACCTAGGCAGAAGAATAACTTGATATCAGTTTCCATTATCAAGGATAGAGGTCTTGGGGTGTCCTTCCTAGATGGACATGTGCATGTGTTTCCCAAGATTTTGGGACCATCTTCTTCCTACACCATTGGAGTCATATGTGGGAAACTGTATAATCTCTTGTTTCTTCCTCAGCATGATTTGGCACATAGCAGCGATAGTGAGCTTTATAAGTCATGGCATATGAGGATGGCTCATTTGTTATCAACCCAAATGGCACTTCTCTGTCCAAGTGCTGACACTTCATATGTTGGCACACAAAAGGACAATTATGGATTGAAGATTGCCTAAACACTATAGATGGGAATGATAGGAGATGCATTCACTACCCAACCAACTTGCCATTTTACCTTTTTATATGTTGATTGATGTACGCGACTATCTCCACATCAACTCGCGTACATACACGACTATATCCACAGTATCCCGCGTACTGTATGCGACTATCGCCATTGCAACCCGCATACAGATCTGTACATGGGTTTCCCTTATAGTATATTGCGTGTCATACACGGGTTGCTAGTATTCATACTCACGTACACATCCATTCAACATTAAAAATAATAAAACATGATTAATGGATATTTTTTGAGTCCTAATCATTAACTATCTCAACTATCTCAACCTCCTCAACCTTCAAAACTGCTCTATTTCCCAAAGTATAAATAGAGGCCTTGGGGAGGGCATTAATCAATCATACTTGGAGAGAAAATTTATGCTGGCGGTATATCTTCAGAAGTCTTTGGAGCAACAGAACTCAAAATCCTTTGGTTGCAGAGGAGTCCTTGTTTCAGGCGTTGGGTTGTACACTTATCTCATTCACTATTGTTAATTAAAGAGAATTCTTCTTCCAACTTTGTGTTGAGTCTCTTTCATGTATCATGGTTTGATGAATATTTTTGATTAAGCACTCTATATATTGTTCATCTAACTTGTCATATATACATGTATAATATTGTACTTGGATAATTTGCTCTTTGCAGGTGAAGGAGGTGCATCCCTGAAAGCTTTGGAGAGGAGTAGAGCAGGAGAAGAGATAGCTTGGATCAACCGTCATTAATCAAGTGAGTTCAACACTTCTTCCTATTTCTTTTCTGTACTTTAAAGCTGATTGTCTGCAAGTTTTAGAAGTAATTTGGTAACCCCAGGACCTCGGTTATAAGGGTGTTTATTCCTATACAATTGAACTGGCAACTCCACTAGGGATCTTAGACTGTTGTGGGTTATTTCTGTTGACCGTTGCCTAGTATTTGCCTTAATTTTATGTGTGGTCTCCTATCTTGGTTCATTCTTAGGGTAGTGTTTGAAGGCCTTGAAAAATTTTCTTTTTATTAGAATTTTTTTTACCTATACGTGGGTTGCTCTTGCATACAGTTGCGTACATAGACCTGCGTATGTGGGTTGGTTTATAGGACAGTCACGTATAGTACACGGGTCAGTCTATAGGATAGTTGCGTATAGTATGCGGGTTTCCCTTGTACACAATCGCGTACAAGTTTGAGTATTCAAATTTTTGGGCTAGGGTTTGCTTGTCCCTGTCCCTGTATAAATTTTGTTTGTTGTTTGGTCTTCCTTATAAGCATTGCACTGTTAGTTTGATGACCTTGTTAGCCACACCTTCTGCTTTCTTGTAAATCCCTTGAGTTCTCATTGTTTGGATTGTCTTTTTGTCAGCAACTTGAAGTGGATTTGCCTCTTTGGGTTATAGGTTCAAGTGTTGGTTGTCTAAATTAGTGATTAGGGTTCTAGACACTCTATATCCCATTCTATTTTCAGATAGTGATTGGTTTGCCACTTTCCTTTGTGTGATTTCAATGATTTCCTTTCAATGTATCTGCCCAAGCTAGGGTTCCAAGTCTTCCTTAGGTGGTTGATCCTTGGTCTTATTAATCTATTTGCTTCACTTTGCTTACTTTATACAGTTAGTTTAATTCAAGCATACTCAAGTTTCGTGCATTTAGGTGCATAGTAGTCTTTGAGCATTTTAAAAAGTGAAAAGAAAAACTTTTAGAAGCTTTTGCATTTGATTTTGAATAGAGTAGTTTTATTTTCAGTTTTTAAAATATAATCTCAAAAAACTACAAAAATATAGTCTTAGTATTCTCTTCATTGTTGCATTTTTCATCAATTTATATTTACAAAAAGAAGAAAAAGAAGCTTGTTTTTAGTAGTGATAGTTTTGCTTTGGAAACATACACCATTGTTTTTACATTTCTTATCGAGTCAAAAACATCATAGTCTTTCACTCCACTTGCCTTCTGAGTAAAAAATAGCCCTTAAAATGAACACAATAATTAAAATCCATTAGTAATTTTTGTTTTTTAGGGCCATACACCTACTAGCTTAGGCTAGACTTATGGGCTAGGAAGTGTAAACTTCCCATAAGTTTTAAAATTCATACATAGTGGGCCAATCGATAGGTAAATCCTTATCTTTATTGATAGTATCTGGGAAGCTCCTCTCAAATGGGATTCAAGCACGAGGCCACGTGGAGGCATTGGACTGAGGAGATAACCCTCTGATTCCTTGTCAAAACGTAAATCAGGACTTTTATGCATCTGGGGATTCTATCCTAGACAGAGTTTTGGGCTCAGCTACCCTGCCCATGCGTACGAGTTAGGCTTGTGATTGTCCCCCCAGACTGTTGGTATAGTTAAGGTAGCCTCTAGTCTCTTGACATCTAGGGTTCATACCTAGGTAAACCGGAAGTTTATTTTTGGTTCATCTTGGATGGGCTTGGAAGGTAACCCTTGTTGAAAGTGTAGGAGGGCGGTGGGTGATTCCTCCACTTATGCCTAAGAACCTCTTCAATGATGCCAAGTAACTGTTCTTCAGCTTTCTTCGGGAAAGCATATGTTTTACCCTTGCTAACTATTGAGACTTTAGGAATTTTCATAGTGATTGCTCTGTGGTTTGTCTATGTTTAGCCGACCTTACGGTTTGAATTGTCAAATTTACAATCGTGGAGGGCCAACCTATTAGAAGGTCATGAAGGCTGCAAAAATTTCCTCCTCTTATCACATTGGAACCCCCACCTCCACCTCAAAGGCGGAGATTGGAAACAGATGGTTCATTTGAACCGATAGGAGTAAGTGAAGTTCCGGGTGAACCAGAACTTAGGGCTAACCATTTTTATTTTAATACAGTTGAGATAGAAGACTTGCAGGATGACAAGTTTGCAAGGAATTTTAACACACCCTTGACTGACTTAAACTCTCCTGTGATCATCCAGGTTCCTCCTTTAGATCCACCCATATTTGGTGTCCCTGTGGGTAGGATTATGTCTACTGCAGGAGAAATATCTTTTGTTTCCACCTCAGCCACTCAGGCTTAACGGGTACTACCTCCCTCGGTAGGTGCCCCTAGATCTAGTATACCTACTATGCCCCTAACTCCAGTGAGCCAAGTGGTTCAACCACCAGTTCCCACAAGCCTAGCAGGTGTTTCTTGTGGCATGGTTATTGGGATTCCTAGTATACCTACTGTTCCTTCTTCCTTTGCACACACTGTCCAGAGTGGTCTAGTAGGATCCTCGGATTTTGTCCAAGGATTTCCTTGGAATGGGGGGAATATTCCCCCATCCACTCCCTACGTAGGCCCATCACCCTCTTATGTAGGAGTGCAGTTTTGAAGCACGAACCCTTACGGGAAAGGTTTTCAAACTCTGGTCTCGGCCCTGTTCACGAGCTCTCCCTTTTCGTTGTTTAGTAGAGGGATACCTGATCTTGTTTTTCAAACACCAGTTTCGACTAGGACGGCCTGAACCTCTTATACTGCACCTCCCACACATAATCCTGTGTCTTACAGATGGAATCTGTTTCAAAGTAATCCATCCACTTCGCTACCGGTGGCATGGGGAAACCCCACCTTTACATATGGGAATTTGGGGGAAAGTCCCTCTAATCCCCAGAATGGAACTTTTAGTGCTCCAGTTCAAACTAAGATTCTGTTCCTGGCAACGTTAAACTTGACATATTTGTCTAAATTGATGAACGACCCGGTGAGGCATGACCCCTCATGGCCACCTGTTCCCACCAAATTGCCATCGGACATACCAAAATTCGAAGGCAAAGTTGGTGAAGATCCTGGGGCTCATGCCACCACTTTTCATTTATGGTGTTCTTCTAATTTTCTGAACGAAGATTCAGTTAGGTTAAGGCTGTTCCAAAGAACCTTAACGAGTACTGTAGAAAAATGGTACATTGAGTTTCCTTCTGCTGTATTCAGTAGTTTTTGGGACTTGGCTAGTGCATTTATTAGCCACTTTCAGCTTCCGATTCGATATGATTTCGAAATGGACTTGTTATTTACCTTTAGGAAGAACAAGGCTACCCACATCTCGGATCACATCCAAGAGTGGATGAGGCAAACGAGACTTATTAAAGCCACTATTCCTCTTGAGTTTTTACTAGAGTGGTTCCTTAAATCCATGTTTCCTTGTATATCTAAGGACGTATCCACTTTAGGAGTGATGAATGAGGAAGACGCTATCCTCAGGTCCCAACAATTGGATTTGATTTATTCACAATCTGGGATCTTGTATGAGATTATCCCCGAGGCATCAAGGCCTACCCATGATGCAGAGAAACCTAATCCTGGAACCCATGCCGATGGTGTGGTTGGGTCCGTAAACTCTCCCACTATAGAATCTTTGGCCAAACAGCTCCATCAGCTATCTGTCAAACATTCTATAACGGAGGCAGCAAAGGCTGCCCCCGCACCCCAAAATGCAAATGTTTTTGCACAGACCTCTCAAAAGGGAAATCAGCAGCCCGATGGGAAGAAGAAGAGAGGAAATAAAGGGGAGGGAAATCAAAACAAGAAGAAACCTACAAATAGTGCTGATAGGGGAAAGAAACAAAAGAAAAAGGTGAAATTCTGGTGTAAGTTTTTCCATGAGGATCACCTCACTCATATTTGTCCCCTTATGGAACATGCCCAGAAGCTGCTAAAAGCTCAACAACCAGCTGTCCTGAAGGATCATTTTCTCCAAGGGAAGAATTCTGCTTCAACTTCTAATGTAGCAGGGGGCACTCCAAATCCCCCCGACCCCAATTATATCAACATGGTCTGATATTCAACTTTTCTATAGACCAGGAATAAAAACTATGAAAAAGAGACTTCTGAGAAGGGTAAGTCTATAGGTGAAACTTCTAACCCTCTCATGATCAAGAAGCCTACTGAAACTATGCCTAAGATACCGAAAGGTGTCTTTAAGAAGACCTTGCATAACCCTAATGCTAGGGCTAATTCAAAATACTCCGTGGTTGAAGACTTAGCCCAAACCCTATGTGCATTGTCAGCTTTAGAGGTGTTACAGAGCTATCCTGCCCAGTGGGATGCACTCTTAGTAGCCTTAGGTAGCATGGACTCATCGAGTCTCATGGTGAAATTTCACTTATCTGATGTTAAAATTCACCTACCTTACCATGTAGCCTTATCAATAGATATCATCCATGGTGGAAAGACCATTGGAAGAGCAGTTGTTGATGAGGGTGCTTCTACATGTGTAATGTCCTTGTCTTGTTGGAAATCTCTTGGATCCCCAGAGCTGGTTCCGTCAAACATCTTTCTTACTGCTTTCGATAGAAGGTCATTTCGCACGCATGGTATCCTACCGATTTTTTAAATTAAGGTGGCAGGGAAAGCAGTGTCTATTGAGGTAGAGGTGATTGATGCACCCTTAGATTATAACTTGCTTTTGGGAAGAAGCTGGACTTTTGCCATGTCTGCTATTGCATCGGTCGTATTTCGGGTGGTAGTATTTCCACATGAAGGGAAGTTGGTTACTATTGACCAACTTGATTTTACTCAAAAAGGACACATGGAGTCTAATGAGTCCGTTGTGCCATTGGTTGATCAGGTCAAACCTACTGCAAAGAGCTTGGGGGCTAGAATGTACGCATCACTGATGGGCACATTTGATCTTCCAGCCCCGATTAACTATATAGGTTCTACTAGTGTGGGGAAGTCCATAGCCACGGTTGTTGATAGGACTAATCCTTGGGTTCTACCTTCCCCCCATGAATCAGAAGTGCCCTTATCGGCAGTGGAAGTGGCTTACCAAGCTATCACTCAAAACACTATTGATCTCGTTCCAGACCCTCTCACGGTCTCAGAGGACCTGGAAGAAGTCTATTTTCCTGCTTGGGTAGAAAACTCTTCACATTCTACGAATTGTTTAGATATGGTTTTACCTTCTAATGAAGCCATTCTGGAAGCCATGTGCGGACGTGATAAGATCTGCGAAGATATTCATCATCGACCCTATTTTCTTCCAGAGCTAAGCAGGATAGAGAATCAAGAGTTTCATATGAGACTGGAAGACGATGTTGATACACCCATAAATCCCTTACCAAGGGAAGGAATGTTTGCTGAGGGGAATATGGCAAATATTTCCGCTACTATCCCTATCAACATCTTTGTAAATCCTGATGTCATGGAAAATATACATATCGGTGAAAAATGCTCTCCTAAGGAGATTGCAATCTATACGTCCTTGTTCAAGGAATTATGTGATGTCTTTTCCTGGTCATATGAGGAGATGCCAGGCATTGATCCATCGATAGTTGATCACAAGATCCGAACATAACCTAACGCTAAACCTGTTCGGCAAAAGTTAAGACCTATTAACCCGCGTAAAGCGACGGCTGTGAAGGCTGAAGTTGAAAAGCTGTTGAAAGCTGGTTTTATTTATCCCATAGCTCTGACGGATTGGGTATCTAACCGTTTTCCTGTTGATAAGAAGCAAGGGACCATACGTCTCTGTACTGACTTCAGAGATTTGAACAAAGCCTATCCTAAGGACAACTATCCCACGCCATTTATAGACCAAATTATAGATGCTTGCATGGGAAGTGAAGTGTTCTTGTTTATGGATGATTTCTTTAGATACAATCAAATTCAAATAAAACCGAAAAACAACATCAAACTACTTTCATTTGTCCTTGGGGTACCTTCACGTACAAAAAAATTCCCTTCGGATTGAAAAATGTTGGGGCAACCTTTCAGTGGGCAATGAACTTTTCCTTTCATGATATCAAAGCCATTGTCGAACCTTACCTTGATGATCTGCCTGTGCATTCTCGTAAAAGAATCGATCATCTAGATCATTTCTGTCTAATATTTGAATGATGCAGATACTATAAGATCCACTTGAATCCCCACAAGTGTGTGTTCTGTGTCGAGTCATGGAGACTACTCAGATTCATTATCTCTAATAAAGGCATTCAGGTGGATCCATTAAA
Organism: Pseudotsuga menziesii; assembly: GCA_001517045.1. NCBI lineage: Eukaryota > Viridiplantae > Streptophyta > Pinopsida > Pinales > Pinaceae > Pseudotsuga > Pseudotsuga menziesii. The sequence goes on from LPNX010784198.1 coordinate 285,352, forward strand.
AGTAGAGGCCATTGTAAATCTGCCTCCTCCTCATTCTATCAGGCAACTTCAGAGCCTACAGGGAAAGTCCAATTTTCTTCGACGTTTCATTGTAAACTATGCCAAGATTACCAAGGGTTTCATGCGCCTGCTAAAAAAGGACACCCCATTTGTATGGGATCAAACTGCACAACTTGCTTTCGAGGCATTGAAAAAAGCTTTGTTGTTAGCACCTTTACTGCATCCGCCTGATTACTCTAGGGATTTTATATTGTATCTGGCCACATCCGAGTCGACCATTGGGGTAGTCCTGGTCCAGGAAGACGATAAGCTCCAAGAGCATGTTGTTTACTATCTTAGCCGTGCTTTAGCTGAACTCAGGTACTCCCACATTGAGAAATTGGCCTTAGCAGCTGTCTATGTTGTTCAGAGGTTACGTCACTACATTTTACTGAGGACTACAACAGTAGTGGCGGATGTTAATCCATTTCAATATGTTTTGTCCTGATGGATTGTTGGAGGAAAATTCAACAAATGGATAGTCATTCTCCAAGAGTTTGACTTGGATTTCCAATCCACTAAGTCTAAAAAATCCTTATTTTTTCTTGAGCTTATAGCAGAATTTCCAACAGAAGAAGATGTAGTCATTGAAGAACACTCATTCCCAGATGAGCATATCTTCTTGATATCCACCTCTGACCCCTAGTATGGAGATATACTTATCTATCCCCAGACTTTGAAGTATCCTGCAACTTTCTCGCAGGAGGAACAATGTAAACTACGTCTTCATGCTAAGAACTACCTCATCATAGGAGATACTTTATATCAAAGGGGGGTAGATTCCATTTTGCGTCGATGTCTTACCCATGAGGAAGTGGAGATTGTCCTGAATGATTCCCATAGTGGAGCATGTGGGGGTCATTTATATGGGTTAGCAATGGCCCATAAGATACTACGTGTCAGTTATTTCTGGCCCATGATCTTCAAAGATTGTGTAGAAGCAGTGAAGTGCTGTCATCCCTGTCAGCTTTACACCAGAAAAATGCAGTCACATCCTGCTCTGTTATTTCCTGTTGTCTCGATGGGCCCCTTCAATAATTCAGGGATTGATTACTTGATGTGAAACCCAGCCTTGGCTTGGGGGCACAAATATATCATTGTCATTGTGGACTATTTTACGAAATGGGCAAGGGTTATTCCCACCTTTAAAGCCGATGGAGAAACCATATCTTTTTTCATGTTCAATAAAATTATAGCACGGTTTGGTATACCCAAGGTGATTATCACTGACCATGGCAGTCATTTTCAAAATAGCATGATGACGGAACTGACCACTATGCTTGGATTCAGACAAGAACATTCATCTTCATAATATCCTCAAGCAAATGGTCAGGTTGAGGCTGTTAATAAAACTTTGAAGAATATCCTCAAACGTACTATTGATGCAGCCTATTCTAACTAGCATATCATGCTATACTTTTCTCTTTGGGCGTATCAAACTAATGTAAAAAATGCTACGGGTTTCTCTCCCTTCCAACTCATCCATGGAGTGGAAGCTGTTACCCCGGTTGAATGTGAAATCCCATCCTTGAAAATAGCTATTCATGTGTTACCTGATACGATGGAGCTTGAAGAATGTTTAGTACATTTAGAACATCTTGATGAGCAACGTAGAGATGCGCTGACAACAAATTAAGCTCACAATAATAGTGTCAAAATCCAATATGATAAGTCGGTCAAGCCTCAAATTTTCTCTGAGGGGGAACTTGTTTTTCTCTGGGACCAAGACAAAGAACCCCTGGGGGCAGGAAAATTCAAGTCCATGTGGTTGGGGCCTTATGTCGTGTCAAAGGTCTTAAATAAGGGTGCATATGAGTTAATTGATTTTGATGGGAATAAGCTACTTGAGCCTGGAAATGGGCTCTACCTAAAAAATTACTATGCTTAGGCTTAGTTCTTTTTCTTGTATTTTATTGTATGTATTTTTATGTACACTAGTTCATTGGTTTGTGTTTTTTATACCTTCTGCTGGTTATTTAAAATGTCTTTCGAGAGGTACATAGGTTTCACTAATGGCGCCAGTCGCCACACTTGTACTCTAGCTTCAGCGGCATGGGTCATTTATTCTCCCTTGGGACAGTTAGTTTCCTCAGGAGGCGCTTTCTTAGGTATTCCTTCTAATAATGTCGATGAGTATAGGGCTGTTATTGAGCTCCTATGGGATGCTTTGTCACATGGCATCACTTAGCTGGAAGTCTAACTGGACTCTCAACTGGTGGTTTCCCACCTCAATCGAGCTTATTAGGTGTGGAACCCTATTGTATTGCGTCAGTTCATGCAAGTTAGGTTATTGGAAAGAAATTTTGAGTTCATTGCATTCAATCACATTCTAAGAAATCAGAATTCATTAACTGATGCATACGCTAATTACATTTTGGATTGGAATTTAACACATATTTCATAAAAATATACAACATACACATAAAAAACATTTGTAAATAAACTGACAATATATATGTGTGTGTGTGTGAATATCTGTCCATAGATAGGTCTTGTCTCTGACCCTCAGTTCTAGTCATAACTATATAATATACAAAAAATATACAAAATATGGATCATAGTCCATCAAATGCCCTAGATCTAAGCCAGAGCACCCTAGTCAGCTGGACCACCCTAGTCCCCCCGGTCTCCCTGTACTCTGACTTCTTCAGCCTCCTCGGCTTCAGCAGCCTCAACAACATCTATGTATACTAAAACTGTTGTGGCTACCCACCTCAAAAGGCATATCTAGATAGGTGGCACACCAACCACAAACTCTTGCATGATGGCTGGGATGTGCTCAATTCACAAGATGGGTACTCTCTGCATAAGCCTAGCCAGCTTCCCCTCAAGAACCCTAATAAGCCCCTGGTCTTCTCCTAAGATAGGATGCACATACATACGTGGATTCCCTTTAGGGCGGACTGGTCCAATATCTGCATTTTGACATGTTTATAGGATTAGAACTCTTATACATATGTATATATCTCTTTATTTAAAATTCATAAAAATTTTAAAACTTGAAAATAAAAAATTACATAGCTCTCCCCATGCTCCTCCTAGAGGGAGGACAAGGTCTGGATCACCACGAAAATCCATCCCAACATATGGAAACTACTCCAGTGCTGGAAACTGTCACTCCAACCAAAAGTATAAGTCATGATCATATACACTCTGCACTGAGCACCCTCCTCCCTGGAGGAGGAAGCTATCTCCCCATCTACTCATCCTAGGCTGACGAGGAGAACGAACTGGTAGGGGTACTGCAGGGCTCAATCCTGGCCCTCTCTCTCGAAGAAGGCTACTAGTATGCTAGAATATCCAAATTTCTTCCTCCTTCCTCTCTTGCAGTTACAGAGCTATTTTCTCAAAATTGGGATCACTCTCGAGCACCAATCATATAGGGCCCCCTGCATGCAATCCACTACTAACCTCATCTGGTTCTATGTAGCAAGATTAAGAGAAGATGATCCCGCAACCCTCACTATGGTACTTGTCAATACTTGTAGAGGAAGATCACGTATGTGTACAATAGGGATGCAACTCCCTCTCTTTTGGGTACCTGGTGCGCAGTATATGTCAATCTAATTTTGGACACTTAGAGGGTCATCACCTTTGTCGGTGCCCTCTAAGTTGACTGGAGCTCCCCGTCGTGATAGACCAGTAATGAAATAGATATCTTCTGAAGTAATCTCCAAGAACTCATGTTGAAGGTCAAACATGCCCAAATCAAGATCCCAGTAATTTATCATGAACTCTAGCAGGTGGACATTGGCTCGCATAGGTGATGTACAAAATAAATTTAACAATCCACTTGAACATAAAACATTCATAGTGGGGGAATCCTGGAGTGCTTCTTGATCCATATCTTCATGCTCACACTCCCTCCACTCAAGCACCATATTCAAACCTAGTAAAACAAGCATTGCAAACCTTTAGTTTCATGTAAAAATTCAAAAAATTGACCCAACATATTTTTTTCCCCTTCACGCTGTTGGAGTATCGGGTACCTCCACATGGTATAACCATCGTACCTATGGGAATATAAAACAAGTGGTTTAACCACCACTTCTGGTGATAGGGCCTTGTGCTGGGTTTCAAATGTTCATCAACATCTACAAGTTTTGGTGTAACGGAAAAAAACTACATGGTATCAGAGCAAAGGTCTCAGATTCAATTCCCCCGAGCTACGCCGGAGGCGAGGTGTTGGAGTATCGGGTACCTCCACATGGCATAACCTCCGGACCTCTGGGAATATAAAAAAAAGTGGTTTAACCACCACTTCTGGTGATAGGGCCTTGTTCTGGGTTTCAAATGTTCATCAACATCTGCAGGTTTTGGTGTAATAACAAACCTTACACACGCAACATACGCGACTGTCTAGTTAGGCATGTTGCATACTATACGTTACTGTCCTTTGGGAAACATGCATACATAACGTGTGTATGTGAGTTTCACTATAGAGAACCCATGTACACAACATTCCTTGCTTAAGGGCACTCAAAAATATAAAATTTGGACTCAATTTTGAAATTTGCTAGGATCAAATTGAAGAGCTTGGGGTATAGTCTTACTTGACACTTGCGGAATTGGATTTGGTCCACCGGATTTTCCACACCGATCGACTGAAGGTAGAGGTGAAAAATTGTCTTTTATGGCTAAAATTCAAAATGGTGAGTATTAATTATGTTTTTGAACTATTTATAGAAATTATATTTCTAAAGTGGGTTTTTTCCCTATAGTTCACAAATTATCAAACTAATATCAAATATGTTTTCCTTGTAACAGGCTTATCATCGTTCTAAGGTGTTTTTTGCTCATATAGGATTGTTTTTCATCGTTCCACATGCATTTTTCATCTATAATTATCCCATATTAAACTTAGCAATCAACATTTTAACCACAACTCTGGTATTTTTAAACATTAGCTCCTTGTCTTTACCATCGTTCTTCTGTGGATAGGGCCTTCCTCTCATGAGTATCCTCATTTAGAACCTATGTTGTCTTTCAATACTCATGCTGTAGATGTCTTAGGTACAATGGAATCATTTTTAGCTAATTTTCACGCCAAATGGAGCCTCATTATGGTCTCTTTTTACAAGATATCTCTTTATAGGACTTCCTGCCCTTATGGAGTTTCTTTGGGCCTAGGTCTAACTCCTTAAAACAGACTTGATTGTTGAGTTAACTTGTCTGTTCAAGCTCATTAAGAATATGTGAATGGGCATCCACATTGGTGGTAGGTTATCTCTTGCTCAGACCATGCGGAATAGCACAAGAAAGGATCACTCTCTTTTCTATGGAATTGAGAAGAGTATTCTTAGGCATAGGTTTATCACTTTTCTGGACCTGAGGGACTAAACTTACAGAAAAGGAACACCTAGTATGAGCTTAGTTTTCTCTTTTTCATGCTCTGGACCTAAACATGAAAAAGATTCTGAGTGTACTTTATGTCTTTTTCATGCTCGTTAAACACTAAAGAACAAAGCATCGAGTTTATTGTTGTAAGCCCCATTTCTTGTACTCAAATGGATCTTTCCAAGTGATCTTGCTTTCCTTCACACTCGTAAAACTCAAGCTATATGCTGCTGTCGAAGGAGCATTGGGTAGGTGGTAATTTAACCTTTTTCGGACCTCCCTAAATAAGTATGAAAAAGGTTCACATTTTCTTCTACAGAAGTTAAGAGAGTTCTTCTGTGGTATGTTTTATACTTTTCCGGCCTCAGGAAACTAAATTGGATGAAAAAGGACCCCCCTGGAGTCTTCTTTGGAGTTTTCAGACTCTCTAAATGTGAAAACATCAACTGAGCATGTACTAGTTCGGGATCATTAAATCCATGAATCAGTGACACTATCAAGCAATATTCCCTCTTCTCTTCAATCTTGTTAAAAAATGAAGAGAGACTTGAGTTGACTTTCCTAGACTCGTTAAAATTTAACAGGGAAGGTAAGGAAGAAGTTTTCTCTTAGTTTTCAGTTAGTGGCAGCATGTCCTCCTTGAACATAGCACTCTCTGTCTTTTTTGATACCCATGTCTCAGTGTTCACTTTCAATTCAACTATTACTTCGAGTTTATTACTCCTCCTCTTGTTAGTTCTACCTGGGGAATCTGATCATGTCTCCTACATCACAGATAAGTCTAATTGTTCTTTCTATAAATTTAAAAGATGCCTTGGGTCATCTGTGTGCCGTGCTCACTGTTCAAGGACTTAACTCAATGTCTGATCTATATCCTGATCCCATCATTGTCGTATCTATTATCACTTGTGTCTCCCTTACTTTACCCAGTTCCTAGTCATTCTTGTGATCTGTTGGAGGATCTATTTCCTTCCTTATCATAGTATGGTTCCACATCAACACTTCCTGACGACGAAGACCTAGATTTTTGACGACCGTACCTTAGGATTCACTTTCATCATTGGTGAATTCCTTTGCTTCAGTTGTCGATTATCACCTATTGATTGACAATCTGTTGAATCTGCTCCATGTTCAACTTCAACCTACATCTAGTCACATGGCTTGGATTGTACTGGTTCTTTGGGATTTTTATGAAGACCTTATTTCCCTATCTATGGACTAAGTTGCGCAAGATTATGTTCTATTCATTTACACAGCTTCCATATCTTTGAAGACTCATCATTGTTGTATATTGTGGCTTCGATCCACCTTTGTAATATATGTGTTCTTTTACCCATACTATACGATGTACTCAAACATTTGTAAAGGAGCTAGTGTTCCAGTATATTGAACATAGCATCCTCAGATATGAATTTGTATATGACATTATTATGTATTTGTTTCAGGTACTACCTCTGCTCCATTTGATTTCTGAGTTCTACAAAGATAATGATTATAATGTATTTTGGCCATCTCTTCCCTCTGACCTCACACATTAGGGGGCATTTGTTATCAAACCAAATGGCACTTCTCCGTTTGAGTGCCGACACTTCATATGTTGGCACACAAAAGGACACTTATGGATTGAAGGTTTCCTAAACACTATAGATGGGCATGACAGGAGATGCATTCACTACCCAACCAGCTTTCCATTTTACCTTTTTATATGTTGATTGTTGTATGTGACTATCTCCATAGCAACTTGCGTACATATGCGACTATCTCCACAACATCCCTCATAATGTAAATGAGTATCGTCATTGCAACCCGCATACAGATCTGTACGCGGGTTTCCCTTATAGCATCTCGCATGTCATACATGGGTTGCTAGTATTCATACTCACGTACACATCCATTCGACATTAAAAATAATAAAACATGATTAATGGAGATTTGTTGAGTCCTAATCATTAACTGTCTCAACCTCCTCAACCTTTGAAACTGCTCTATTTCCCAAAGTATAAGTAGAGGCCTTGGGGAGGGCATTAATCAATCATACTTGGAGAGCAAAGTTATGTTGGTGGTATATATTTATAAGTCTTTGGAACAACAGAACTCAGAATCCTTTGGTTGCAGAGGAGTCCTTGTTTCAGGTGTTGGGTTGTACACTTATCTCATTCACTATTGTTAATTAAAGAGAATTCTTCTTCCAACTTTGTGTTGAGTCTCTTTCATGTATTATGGTTTTGAATATTTTTTATTAAGAACTCTATATATTGTTCATCTAACTTGTCATATATACATGTATAACATTGTACTTGGATAATTTTCTCTTTGCAGGTGAAGGAGGTGCATCCCTGAAAGCTTTGGAGAGGAGTAGAGTGAGAGAAGAGAAAGCCTGGATCAACCATCATTAATCAGGCAAGTTCAACACTTCTTCCTATTCCTTTTCTGTACTTTAAAGCTAATTGTCTGCAAGTTTTAGAAGTAAGTTGGTAACCCCAGACCCTCGGCTACAAGGGTGTTTATTCATGTACAACATCATCTGCATCATCCATATTTGTGTATGTTGAGGTATATGGTTACATGGTTTCCAGAGTTCAACACGAAGCACGGTGAGGTATGCAGGGGGTGTGCTTTGGGAAAGTACATCGAGATTGCTTTTACAAGAATTCATAGTAGGTCAGCAAGGTTTATTAACTTGATACATTCCGACTTGTGTGGACCTATGTCCGTTGTTTCTCTAAGAGGATTTGAGTGTTATGTGGCATTCATCAATGACCATTCCAAGAAGACCTAGATATACTTCCTGAAGAGAAAGAAGTATGAGGAGGTCTTGCATAGGTTCCAAGATTTCAAATCTCTTGTGGAGAACCAAACTAAGAAAAAGATACTAAATATAAGATCGGATAACGAGGGAGAGTATACCTCCAAGGAGTTAGATTGGTATTGTATACAAGAGGGAATTAGGAGACAATTGATGGTTCCATACACTCCCGAGAAGACTAGAGTGGCAGAAAGGGAGAAGAGATCTATTGTTGGAACAACTACAACCATGTTACATGATCAGTCACTTCCTTTCTTCCTTTCAGCAGAGGCATGTAATACATTTATTTATCTTCAGAATAGGATTCCACATCGTGTCATGGGGAACAAGATACCCGATTACTGTTTCAGAGGAAAGAAGCCCGAGTTGATTCATTTTAGGATATTTTGATGCCTAACATATTCACATGTCCCTTCTGAGAAGAGGACAAAGTTTGAGCCCAGCGCAGAGAGATGTATCTTTGTGGGGTGTGATGAGACTTCGAAGGCCTTCTGCATTTATATTCCTTCTCATAGGAAGGTGGTTGTGAGGAGGGAAGTGATATTTGAGGAGAAGTGAGCCTTCAGAAATTCTAGAGAATCAAAGTAGGGACAGTAGAAGGTTTCCACACCTCAGGTAGTTTCACAGGTACCTTCAGTTCAGCATACAAGTTCATAGGTTTTCGAAGTTATTGGAACACACAGTATAGGCACAAGTTCTCCAATTTCAGTGGTTCATCCAGTAGGATATTCAAGGACAGGTTTTGGGTCTTAGGTTATAGGTTCACCATCCAGAGCTTCGGGATCACACAGTTCACCAATTGTTGGAACTCTATCTTCTGGTTCATAGGTTACTAGGTTTTCTACCTCTGGTAATTCATCAAATGAGGACAGACCGGTGTGGGAGAAGTCTTCAAGGAAGAAGAAGCCTAAGTGGTTTCGAGACACCTTGAAGGAAGGACAGGAGTTTGGGACTCCTAGGGAGCCAGTAAGGGCTATTCAGATGATAAACATATTGGGTATGGCATTAGTGTCTAGTATTCATGATTCAAAGCCTTTTTCTTTTGAGGAAGCCTCTTAGCATCATGATTGGATAGATTCCATGATGGAAGGGTACCATTCCATCATGAAGAACAATGTTTGGGAGATAGTTTCGAGACCCGAGGGGATGTCACTGGTGACTTCTCGTTGGATTTACAATCTAAAACATGTTGCAGATGGTAGTGTGGAGAAGTACAAGGCTCAGTTTGTGGTGCAGGGGTTTGACAAGTCGAGGGAGTTGATTATGATGAGACCTTTGCACCGGTTTCTTGTTATAATTTGATCAGGGAATTGATTTCCATTGATGCAGAAATGGGTTGGAAGATCCATCATATGGATGTGAAGACCGCATTTCTCAATGGAATCATACAGTATGAGTTTTATGTTGAGAAAAATCATGGATTTTAGATTCATGGGAGAGGTTCTCATGTTTCTAGGATGAATAAAAACCTATATGGACTGAAGCAAGCTCCTAGATCTTGGTACTCCAGGATTGACTCTTACTTCCAACATATGGGTTTTCAGAAGAGTGAGGCATATGTGAATCTCTATTTCATCCTAATTGGAGATGATCCTCTCATTATTATGTTGTATGTGGATGACTTATTTATCATAGGAGGAGAGAGACCTATTGCAGCTTGCAAGAAAGATCTTGCTTCGGAGTACAAGATGACAGACATTGGGTTGATGTACTATTTTTTGGGATTGGAGGTTTGGCAGGAGCGTGGACATATTTTCCTAGGACAAGGAAAGTATGTAGTTGGTATTTTGAGGAAAATTCGGATTGAGGATTGTAGGATGATGTATACATCGATGATCATCAAGTGGAAGAAGATTCATGCTTCTGAGGGAGAGTCGGTGGATCCTACAGTACTATATTGTTAGCTCATTGGTTCTTTGATCTATCTGGTTAACTATCAGCCACATTTTTGTTTTGTAGTGAGCACTCTTAGTTAGTTCATGGTGGAGGCTAGGAGAGTGCAGTGGGTAGCTACAAAACATGTGTTGAGATACCTTGCAGGGACGGTGGAGTATGGTATGGAATACATGAGATCAAATGGGATCAGATTGATTTCCTTCACAGATTCAGATTGGGAAGGCATTGTGGTAGACTAGAAGAGCAATTTTGTATGTTGTTTCAGTTTGGTCTCAACAACAGTGTCGTGGTTTAGTCCAAATAAAAAGTCTATTTCTTTGATTTTTGCATAGGCTGAGTATATGGCATCCAATCAGGCCAGTTGCGAGGCGTTGTGGATTCAAAATTTTCAGGTGGATTTATTTGATTAGGAGCTAAGTTCTACATTGATTCACTTTGACAATCAGAGTTGCATCCAGTTCTTTGAGAATCCAATATTTCATGACCGGTCAAACCATATTGAGATCATGTATCATTTCATTCGTGATTATGTTCAGAGATGAGAATTGATATTGCAATATATTTCCACTGATGAGTAGGTTGCATATATCCTAACGAAGTCTCTTGGAAGAGGACATTTTATTCACATCAGAGATAAGTTGGGTGTGGTGAAGAACAACTTCCTCGGTAAGAGGGAGTGTTGAAATTTACCTAGGAATTGTTCCTCTAAGTGACTTTTGCCGAAGTCACTAGGAAAATGGGTTTGAGTCACTTGGAATTTATATTAATGACTTGAGATGAGCATTAATTGCACTTTAGGGAAAAAGTGCACTTTAAGTGAAATATTTAAAAAGCGAGTGAAATTAATTATTTTGTGGAGAAAAGTGATTTTAATCACAACCACTCATCTAGATTTTTTTGAGCCCTAGGATTAGATGGCTTTTCATTCACCCTAATTTTTTCACCAAAAGGGAAAGTTTCCAAGTGAAGAGGCACTTTTGCATTTTCTAGAGAGGATAGCCATTTTCTGAGAAAGAAAAAAATAGCAGCAGCAACAATTTTTCTTGGGCACACAAATCGAGGAAGAGGATAGAAAGAGAAGGGAACAAATTTTGAGGAGGGAACTGGGCCCACATTTCAAGGAGGCTGCATTTATTGCATCCTATCCATACAGTTCATACTATAATGATTATGTATAGGGGACATTTCTTGAGGAAAAGTAGCTTTTGAGGCAGAAATCGGGCATAGATTTCGAGGCATTTTTTTGGGCACATTTCTCGAGGTAGATTACAGGAACAATTTTTGAGGTCCATATAGACATTTTGTATAGAACATCAGATGACTGTCATACAGTTCATACAACAACACATTTTTAGAGGCAGCTACATAAGAAATTTCTGGGTTTGATTTTTCCTGTTTGGCATGGAAAAATAGGTAGAAAAATTTCATCTGGTTGAGATAAGTTGGTCTAAATTTTTTTTCTGAGTATTGCTGTAATTTTTCCTAATAATAAAAATTTCTCTCTCTCACAGGTTTTCCCTGGAGGTTGGGGTTTTTCCTAGGTCATTGGACCAAAAATACCGTGTCTGAAATTTTTGCTTTAATGTGTTTTATTTGTTGTTAGTGAAAATGCAGTAGAAACGTTTCTTGTGTTTCAGTCCTATATTTGTTTATGAGAAAATCTAATTTGCAGTAGTAAAACAAATTGGGTTCGGAGTTAAACAATGTGTTAAAACGGAATTGGAAACCGGGTTGGGAAAGTGCAAAAAATTCTACATATATATTGTTATTAGATGATACTCTTGATGGAGAGACGCCACATGTTTTTATTAGGATCTTTCTTTGCAATTAGTATTGGATATAAGGCTTTAATGAGAGCATATGTTTATATTTTATGTCTATTATTGTTAATTTTTGGTGTGTTCGTAATATAAATGAATGCACAATGATTATAATGGCAGGGCCATAGTTGAATAGTCATTTTTTTTGTAGAGTTGTCCAAAGTGTAGAGGTATATTCTTTTATTTGTATTGAGAAGTTCGTGACTGGTATATTCTTATTCGTATTCCCAAGTTTGTCAATTTTATTTGTGACCTAAATTTCTTAGGTTCGGTACTTGTTTTACGATGTTTTGTTTTTTGTAAGGGTCATTCAGAAATAAAATGTTTTTTGGTGATTTGTTTTGATATGTAATTGTTGTTATCATCCAAAAATAGATCTAGTTATGTATGATAAATATATGATTTAGTTGGAACACGATACTTCATTTCCATCATGATTGTATATAATATGTGCAGGGCATGTTTGACTTGAGATGTAGACATTATGCTATTTGATATATAGTCTTTTGCATTCAATGAGGGTGCTAAAAAACATTTACCATAGTTTGCATCCTTTTAAACATTTCAAGGGCATGGATACAAAGACCTCCTCAATTTATCTCATAAAAATTAGTCTTTAAGATAAAAGTTCTAATGATATGTGTGATGATGCATTAATGTGATTTCTATTCTTTTTATGTATATTCTTATTTCTAATAACCCAGTGCCAGTTTCTAACTAAATCTAAACATTCAAAGTCAAATGGAATAATTCATATTTTGATTGTTAAAAAAAGAAAGGAAAAAGCGGCATTCGTATATATAAACAAATAAGCAAGTTATTTTTTCCTTAGAGGATAGCTTAAAAATGAGAGACTTGCAAAACAAGATAATTGGGAATTCATACACTATATTAAGGTTGTGGGTCTCGATAGTAGTTCACATTGTAATCATGGTTTGTTGGTTCCATAATCACTCCACACTATAAATTGTTCAATTCTATTATTTTGTCAATATGTCAAGATTTCGGTCCCCACATGTCCGTTGGCCCATTAAGGGATGAGATAACAAGTGGAGCCTCCACTTGTCCTGAATCTAGTTCATGTATTTTTGTTTCATGAAAACCTCTAGTTGTGAGTGACCGAATATTGTTTGTGAAATGTATAAATAAATTCCTCCTCTCATTATTCATGCATTTGTTCATTTGATGGTCTAGGAGTCAAGAGAGTCGAGCTCTTGTATATGCTCTTCTATTGCACTACCCTAATAGTATGTAGAATCAAAAGCTAAGTATTCCTAGCAAAATATTCACCAAGATGTTACAATGTTTTATAATTTGATGAAAGATTTGCCAAATTTTTAGAGTTTTTTATAATTCAGTGAAACATTCACAAAGATTTTACAATATCTTATAATTTAGTGAAAGATTTGCCAAGATTTTACAAGATTATATAATAGAATGAAATTTTGGCCAAAAATTTATATATACATATTATATTATTGATAAAATAACCTTCAAATTTTCCTATATATTAGGGAGATTCACGCATTTATTAAACATATAAATTTCGAGGGTGTTCTTAAAATCATCCTTGGTGAGATGTACTTAATTAAAGTGAGTTATACTTTATAAAGTGACTTTATAATATTAAAGTGCACTTTTTTTTACGATGAAAGTGATTTTTCAAATGTAATTTGATTTTATATAGTTTCACTTAAGATATTTAAGTGAACTTGAGATTAAATCTCATTCGTTGATCTTGTGGTACCAAATTGAATCTAGAACCTAGAAGTTGAAAAGACATGGAAGTTATCCTAATTTAATGATAAAATAGATTTTGTTAGACTCATTTTTACATGAATTCCAAAGTGAGGAGCTTAGAGAGGCACGAGTTCCAAGGAGAATCTTGGTGAGAAACTCAAGTTCCAAGAGAGGGTGCTTTGCTGAGCAGTAGAGAGGATAGAAGAGGCAGGAGTAGGAGCGCGTGAAAATCGCAAGGCAAGTGGGAAATTTTCCCAAGGAAACTAACAACCATTAATGAGTAGGTCGTACTGTATAGTTTGGTCGGTTTGTACTACTATTTGGGTATTCACAAAAAATTAGGCAAGATGCATAATTTTCAAGGCAATTTGACAACATTTATTGTTGGAGAATTCATACAACAGAGAAGAGTCGCATTGCTAAAGTGGCTGGGTGCAAAAATTGAGGTCTATTATTTTTTTGAGCGACTATCTTGGCTGTATAACCTGCACAATCAGTTGGTCATGTTTTCCTTGGCAACAAATAGCACAATTTTCGAGGAGAAGCCTAGATTTCAAGAAAAAATTGTACTATACTATAACACTTAATATTGTATATTATTATTGTTGTAAGTTCTGATATTTGACTACTGATAAATAATAAAATTCTCTTGGTTCGTTTTCCCCTTAGGGGGTTTTCCAGGGTCCTAGAAAAAATTCACTGTGTCCGATGTGCATTTAAATGTATGTTGTTCAGTTCGTTTTCCACTACAAAATTTATCGGAGTTATTCATTCTCTCTTCCTCTCATAAAGTACAATGGGTAACTAAAGTTTTATAGGATATTGAAATTTGAGTTTTGGATTAATTGTTTGACAAAATATTTAGCTAAGTTTATTCTATTTTTTAGAGTTTTTTAACAAAGTATCCCTTTTGGAGGTCATGTGTATACTATATTTGTTTGAGATGTTTTTCTTGGCCTTGGATGCATGAAATATTCCTTTAGGTACTATGGGCTATGTTCCTCCCTTAATCATGGTGAGTTCCTTATTATCCATACCTTCTTGTTTTAAGATCATTTTCCCCAATTTATGGTCAAATATCCCATTGTGAGGTCATAATTTGTGGCTTGAGGCTTCATTATTGGATTCATATTTCGCTAAAATTAATTTAGGGCATAATTCCTAGCTTTCTACTCAAATAATAAACAATTATTACATACCCATACCTACTTCTTAAACCTTGTAATCCTTCCAATATCCCCACTTTCAAGCCAAGGAGATGCTTAGGAGGAAAACCGTGGTTGATAAAGGTATGATTTTTAAATATGGGTGATTAAAATTGTCCTTTTGAGACTAGGGCCTAGGCTTCCTCAATTAACAATGTCTAGGTTGAAAGGAATAATCATCATCAACATCAACGTCCTTATCATCATAGTCATTAACATAGAAATCAACAATAAATTATCATCATCGTATATCACCATATTCATTGTACTCAGCATCATCATCATCATTGTGATGAATTTTGCAAAGGAGATTTGGCCTCTAAGTGGGAATTCATACACCATTAGAATGCTTTGATCACTATGGTCTTAGTTAGTAAATTTCATCCCCGTCATCATTGTTATCATTTTCCCTATCATCATCATTTTCATACACATTAACATTATTGTCATCGTCACCCTCATTTCCATTGTCATATATCACAATACTCATTGTCATTGTCATCATCATCATCATTATGATGATGAAAAATACATCCAACTACCTTACATGAATTTGGTAAAGGATATTTGACATCTAAGTGGGAACAAAGATACTTTTAACACATTCTAAGCTCTATGGATGGTCTTAATTAGTAATTGCTATCAGTGTCGTCTCCATCGAGGTTGTCATTTTCATCTTTATCATTTTATAATCAAATCATCAATGATGCCTATGGCATTGTCAGCATGAATCATCCTCGTCATTATGATTGGCATCATTAGATCCTATAGCCTCTAACCTCTTTCCCTTATAACCTATATCCTCTAAACAATGTATTAACAAACTCATATGTGGTACTAGGAACAATTCTAGGAGCAAACCTAGGTGCTATTTCGGAAGCTAGTCCTTCAGAAAAATAGGAGAAAAATGAGCTGCTAATTTGGGAGCAAAATGAGATTCTAAACTATACACTATTCTAGAATAAAAATTGGGCACTAAACCTATTCTTAAATATGGAGATAAACTATGTGCTAAACCTGGAACTAGTCTTAGTGCCCAAAAGGGAGCAAAAATGGGCAATAATCATGGCATTAAAGAGGAAGGTAAACTAGGTTATATTCATGGTGCTAAAATTGGTGTTAAAGAGGAATCTAAACTAAGTGCTATTACCGTTGCTAATACTAGTTCTTAATGAGCTAAAATATGTGCTATAGTTGATGATAATTAGCACAAACATTTGAAACAAGGTGCTAAAAATGACAATAAAAGTGCCATCCCATGAAATAGTGCCACCTTTAAGTAGAGAATGAAAAAAAACACACCGAAAAGGTGTTTGGATTCAAAAAATAGAACTAAAAAGAGATCTAATCATAGTGTTTTGTTGTAGTGCAATAAAAAAATATTCTTTTTAAAAAGGTCTATATAGTGCTTTAAGGCCATGTTCATGGACCAAATCCTTAAAAAAATTATATAAGATTTGAGCCCCTTTATTTGTTCTTCCTACCATAGTCAATACTAAGAAACCCATCCTTAAAGCACAAAACCACCTAATGGAACCCACATCTTAATAAAAGGCCAAATATTCCCTCTAAAGGGACTCTATAGTGGCTTGAGGAGTTGTTCATTGTTCAAGATCCTTCAAATCTTCATTTAAGTAATAAGAACCTTTATTTTATTCAATGACCACATTTAAGGTCTCCAAGCCCATACATTTTGGTCAAAAAATTTCTAATGGTCCCCACATCTCGTTTGGACTGCAAAGTAAACTTCGGTTGCAAGTATTTCCATTGAAATAAAAATGTGGGGTTTCCAAGGTAGTGTGTTTCATCCTTAAAATTCAAAAGTTAAAAAAGAGTAAAGAAAATTATAAATGCATGGTAACTCAAGTTAACCGTTGCAACCATCATCCATCTCCACCAAGAAACGGTAAGAACTTATTGCTTCCTCATGAATTCATTTTGGACCTATTATTTATATCAACTAATGCATCGACCACTCTTGAAATCGTTAAGAAAACTGAACAATCCTCAAGCAAGGATGAAGTCCATAAATTTCAAGCTCGAAACAACGACTAAGAGGAATACACCTTGCTTGATTGAACAAAACTAGAAAAATCACATTAATGAAGAAAAGGAAACGATTGTATCGTACTAGAGAAATATGTCAAGTTCTTGAAAAGAATGATGAAGACATGGAAGAAACCTTGACTAAGTGGGGAATTCAGTTAAGTCTAGGACTTGTGAAGATGGTATTGGGTAATAAAAGCTCCCCAACCTCAACTCTAAGATTTTTTCAATGGACCAAAACACAACCAAGGTTTAAACATAGTGATTCAATTTATGCCAAGGTTGGAAATATTGTCGACTCTTTTAAGGGCTTAAAAACCCTATAAAAATTTTTGTAGAGATTTTTGGAAGGTCACAAATTTTATTTCAAATAATTTTCCTTTGCCACAGTCTAGCATGATGATCCCGCTATACTAAGTAAAGTTTTGGAAATGATCAAGAACCTAGATATTTCTTCGAGAAGATATGCTTATGAAATACTTATTAGTTCTTCCCGTAGAGAGAATCGTGTCGATCCAGCCTTAGTCATTTTGGAAAATATAAGGAGTGTTGATTGTTCTCCAAGAATGCATGCTTATTGTCCTCTTATAAAGGTGCATTGTAATAAAAACATGGAGAATCCACATTAAGTGTTATCGTTCTCTTTATCAAACTCAATGATGAATTTTATCATGCTTATTTTCCACTGGTGTTTTTTTTCTTTTCTAAATTTCAATGTTGTCAAATTTGAACATGAACATGGACCAAGTAAATTAGATTCTAGTCCCTGAATAAATCCTAACAATAAGTTAATAATATCTTCATACCTAAAATTGACAATCTAATATGATGCTTCTCTTCAATATAGATCCATTTGGTGGTGAAAAAATCAAAATGCTAAACCCATATTCCAACATTTGCGGCTCCTAGATCTATGGTGGAGCAAGAAGGTCTTAAAGATCTCCTTGGATGACATATCTATGGATATATCAAGTTCAAGAAGATGGAGAGCATGGATTAAGTTACAAAAATTTTTTATGTTGGGAATAATAAGAGAATTGTATATAGAAGTTTGACAGAAAACCATTCTTGAGCTATTGAGAAACCCTTGTGTAAAATAAATTAAATAACTTTATGTTTGACATAGAACTATGTGGAAATATTAGGAAATTGGAGTTCTTATTGGGACTATGAATAGTCAAAAAAGTATTTTGAATCATATAAGAAAATGAAATTTAATAGCTTGGTGGGATAACTCAAGCGGTTGAGTGTTGTAAGTTATGAGTAGAAGGTCTCGCGGTCAAATCCATTGAAGGCTATAAATTGATATATAAGGGTGTCACTTAATGTCCCCATTTAGTTAGCTCTGTAATAAGAGAGAACAGGGTGCGGTCCCTTCAGGTGGCCCCCCTATGATTTCTTCCCGTGGACATAGCATCCGCGCTAGGGGTTTGTGAACCACAACATAAAAAATGAAATTTAAGCCAAAGAAAAAGTATTTCTTTTGGGAATTTTTCTCATAAACAATCCTATAAAAGTTATACCATATTAATGAATTTAGTGGCTAATGATAACTGATGGATCTATGGATTTGAAGTTCGAGAAAATGGAAAGCATGGAGTAAGTTACACATAAATTTTGACCCGATTGTAGACTTTTAGCAGTGGCCTTTGATGAGGAAACAATTCACTTTTTGAATTTAAATCCAACATTGGGAGCAATGCTACCTTAGATTACAACAAATTGTTAGCAGATCTTGAAGACTGTGTGAGTATAGAAAATAAAAATATGCTCCTTAACACTTCAGGTCTGATGAAATTCCATTTCCAATGGATTTTCAAGGGGTATTAAAGGGTATGCCTAAGTATTTATAAATCTATTTGACCAATATTTTAAAGGAATTCACATATGTACATAACTTATAGAAGCTACCAAAAACAATCACATTCCGTTATAATAGTTTCTATTTTCCTTTCTATAACTTACATGTCTTGTAACCCTTCATCTAATACATACTTTGTTGAGGAATGATCGAGGAACTCAAAAAGAGCAAAGCATTGGTTAGGGAAGTGTGGAATGCACTACTATAACTATATCACCTAGTGTTGTATATTGGTCTTGTATCTCTTAAATTTGTTGATGCAGTCAAAGAGGGATGGAGTGTAAGGGAATGCACTCCATCCCTCTTTGAACTCATCGCCTATTCATGTGTGGTTGAGTTGAAGTGCTCTAGAAACCAAAATTTACTTATTCAATATAAACAATGAAAAAGTATCAAACAAATGCAAAAATGAAAGAAGGAAATCATCACACATTTAAGGACATGTGGCATAAGGAAACTTGTCTACTCATTCTCATTATTACCAACACTATTTTTTCTTGTGCATCACTTCTTTTTCATTATAGTCTTTCCATTCCTTCATTCACCAATTTTTTCTATTTTGTTATCTTATACTTGTCTCTTTTTCATGTGCAACAACTTATGTTCACTATGTGTAGTGATACTTCCTTGGTTCCCAAATTTTCTTCACGCAGCCATTTTGACACTACAACAAAAACTGGATTTAGCATCTCTTTTTGCATACATTTTTGCATCTAGACCATCTTTTAGTGTATTTTTCTTCATTTTTTGGACAAAATGGTGCAATTTCACGGGTTGGTGCTATTTTAGGTATTTTTTGCGTCCTTTTTCTAAATATGGCGCAAATTGCGATGTAATTTGCACCAGGTTTTGCGACAGGTTTTGAGCCTAGTTTTGCCCGTAATTTTGCACCTAGTTTGTACATCTACTCTTGTTGCACCCCCTTTTACGTCCATGTTTGCCTCGACTTTTACGTCCTTGTTTTCATCCACTTCTGCTTCTTTTTTTGCATCCCTTCTTGCGCCAAATTTTACATCAAATTTTACATCATGTTTTGAGTCTAGTTTTGCATCTCGTTTTGTTTCAGCCAATTTTTCATGCACTTTTGCATCCATTTTTTTTTTCCCCTTTTGCACCCACATTTTTATCCCTTTTTTCATCCCATTTTGCATCCATGTTTACGTCTTTTTTTTCATCTACTATTGCATCCACTTTTGTTGCATCCCAGTTCACACCCATTTTTGCACCTACTTTTACACCCACTTTTGCTTCAACTTTTGCATCCAAGTTTGCATCATTATTTGTATCCAATTTTACATCAGTTATTGCATCCCTTTATGCATCCATTTTTGAATCCACTTTTGCATCAGGTTTTGCGTTGGGTGTTACAACTACTTTTGCATCTACTTTTGTTGCATCCAATTTTGTATCCAATTTTACATCCATGGTTGTATCCAATTTTGTGCCACTTTTTTCATCATGTTTTGCTTGCATGTTTGCATCATTTTTTGCATCCACTTTTGCATCACCTTTTGCATCCATTTTTGGTGCACCCAATTATGTGCCCACTTTTGCGCCTACTTGTGTTGCATCCATTTTTGGAACCATTTTTGCATCCATGTTTTTATCCACTTTTGCATCTAGTTTTACACCCAGATGTTGAACATACACTAGTGGAAAATTAGAGACTAGTGACCAGGAGACCAAAATTTTTGGTCACCACAGTCTCTTGAAATGAACAAATGACCAAAATTGATAATTCTAAGTGTGCTGACTAAAAACGACCAATATAAATGACCACTTTTGGTCATGGGATAGAAACCAACTAAAAATGACCAAATTTAATCACAGGATATGTAGACTTCAATTGACTAGATAACAATTGGTCATTTATTTGGTCATTTTTAGTTGTGTCACTTCGACATTGAAAAAAATTACTAATTTGAGAATGCATTTGTACATTTTACTAAATTGTAACACTGCAGATGGATTCAGAGATCCCCTTAAGGGAGTCTCTGAATCCATCTGCAATGTTCGAATTTAGTAAATTAATAATGTACTGTCACAACTCAACATGAATTGACCAAATTAATATATATAATGTACATACTGGTTAATATTATTATTGTATATATAATGACGCCAAACATATTATATTGTTATATTATGATATATAAACACACATATCTATATATTATAATATAGCTATACATTATTAAATATAAAATAAATAACAAAACCATATAAAAAACAAATAAACACAAGAAAAACACAAAAGAATGACACATAACAAAAGCACGACCCATACAACAAAACACCTTTCCATTTCGAAAAATACCAAATATCATCTTTCTATTTTGACAATGACCTAATATCATGTGTCACAGCTCAACAACTTGGAATCCCCTTATGTGTATTGAGCAAGAACACATGCTCTTTATTGAGTTCTCCGATAGAATAAAATAGATTTCATGAAATTCAAACTCGTGCCATAGTGTTACAATTTACTAGATTTTAACGTTGCGTAGATGGATTCAAAGACCCATTTCTAGGGGGTCTCTAAATCCATGCGTAATGTTAAATTTTAGTAAACTATAAAAAAGTATTGTCAAAATTGCAATTTTCCATTAGTGAATTTCCTCTTAGAAAGGGATCATATAATTATTATATATTGTAGCTAATATGTAATATTAATATATTATAGTTATATATATTCATATGCTTAATTTTATATTATTTTCATTTATATAATAAGTTAATATATCTTATAATAAAGTTAATATATATAAACATATTATAATTATATATTATATTATATATAATATCTTTAATATTAAAGATTAAATCAAAATAAAAAAACTAAATCAAAAACAACAAAACAAACACAATGAAAGTCTCCAAAATTAAGAGGCTTTGGAGGGAAGGGTTAGACATGAGAAGCCATGGAGGGAGGGTTTGTAATGGAATGGAACAAGCCTTGGGATCTCAATTTTTTTAGATTGTTATAAGTATCAAGGCATTGAAAACCATGATATGGGATCTACTAATTTTTCATTTAAGAGGGTGTTGGGGTTTCATTTGGGATATAAACTTCAAAAATATTTCAAGTTTTGAATCTAACGTTTCAATGGCTCAAGTATTAGAGGGTTGGTACAAGCAAATGCTTGTAATTACTCGCTCCTATATCATAGCTTTGATTCTCAACACTTTCGGGTGCTCCCTCAATGTACGCATATCTAATGTCAGTGTATTGTTTCCATGATTTTTTTTGGTCAAGTAATGGTTTAGCCTTTATTTGTTCAATATTTTTTGTGTAGATATTTATTTTTTCTGTAGATCTGTATTTATTCGGTTGTATTTCAAGGCGTATCCGCCATCTGTCATGAATGCATTTTCTTTTTTTTATATCAAATGGTGGGGGATACAATGGTGGGTTGTGGCCATGAAATTAATATATATATATACTTTATCTGTCACAAATGGTGGGGGAGGGGGGGCAGCCGAGAATTGGTGGAGTTCGGGTGCCGAACCAAATGAAAGAGCCATGATTACAATGGCATCTACTGGGCACCATGAGATAGAAGGAATGGTTGATTGTGGGGGAGTTGTGTGCGTTGTGGCAGTTATATCAAGTTGTGGGTGGCAAGGGATCATCAACCTCTGCCACAAACGTCAGCAACAAGAAATAAATAGAGGGTGTATTTGATATCCAGATCTCAAACAGAGGAGAGAAGGATCAGGTAACTATGACCATGAGGATTGCAATCCAATCTGCATGCAATGAAATTAGGGGGAAATATAAAGGAATGAAGTGCTACCACAGAGCTTTGCCCAGATCCATTAATTCACATTCCATTCATCCTCTTACAAGGAAATGCTAATTGCACACCTGAAGATGTCATTTTCACGAATCCCTTGCTATGGCAACTGATTGAAGATTCCATATCGGTCATCCGATAAACGGATATGATATTTCCAAATTTCTAGGCATGTAGATTGCCATTACTTTAAATAAATTCTAGATATATATATATGATATTCTAGAATAAGAAATGATCTATACATACATTGAGAGTAATTTCTAAATTGCATGCAAATATTAGTGTGTTCTTGATTGTTGTTAACTGTACAAAAATTATCCATAGTGCACACCACACAACTAAACATACTCACACTACTACATATGGCTCAAAAGTCCCATGAAATTTTACCACGAAAAAGTTAAAATCAAATTTTTCATGGAAAAACAGTTTAAAATTTTGGACAAAAATGAAAATGTCCTCGACGATCATCGCTATAGAGATGCATAGTCCATAATGTTTCTATAGCGATGGACGTTCATCAACAAAAATGCACATAGTGGCTTTGCATTCTTTTTGGTGAGGATAAACATGTTGAGTTTGTATTAGAGGGAGAGATGACGAATTTGAGAATAGTGCCCATACACCCTTTCTCATCTAAAAGATCTATCAACATAATTAATACTTTCAAATAAAAATAATTTTAAATATAAATAAATTAATAATTCCATAAGATCCCACCACGACTTTGACGTGATTTAATTTTTAATATCAATAATTGCTCAATTATAATTAAGCAAATGATACATTACACAAATAATCCATATAATAATGTTTTATATTATCCTTCTTTAGTGAGATCATAATATTTTGATTCACTTTCTAAGGTCTTTTAATCAGGGTAGTGAGTTTATTAACTTATAAATATAAAATGGAACTCTAATCTCTACCATGTTGTAACACCCCGGTTTTGACCCCATTGCATTAGATGTATATGATGTATATATTAAATGATCATGGTGTGGAGCTAAAGGCCAAGGCCCCACCATTGATTGGTTATGTTATGTTTTGGATTTGAATTTGTCACCGATGGTATATCGGGGCATGCGGCATATATTATGTTGGTCATCATGTAAATATGCATCTATAATTAATTAAATGAACCCGACCAGCTACGATCGCGGCAACTAAAATGAGAAAAGGGCATGATTTTCACAAGGATAAGGATGTGGGGAAATTTTTCAAACCTTGGGGGCTAATAAGGAAAATACCCATGTCTCTTCTTCCCTTGCTTATTCCAACCAATTTCATTAAGAAAGGCTGGTGGTGGTTGAGGCAGTTAATGGTTTTGGGAGTGGGGTGGTAGGATTGTCAGTCCTCACCCACACGCACACTCCACCAGCAAGAAGCTCTCACGCACTCTTCACTCACGCAGGAAATAACATTCTCCTCTCCACGACATTGTTGTGACTCACGCACATCCAATTTCGCGTCCTCTCTGTAAGTTGCCCACCCTCACGCAGGAATGGAATTCGTGTTCCTCCTCACAC
This sequence comes from Pseudotsuga menziesii, assembly GCA_001517045.1. Taxonomy (NCBI): domain Eukaryota; kingdom Viridiplantae; phylum Streptophyta; class Pinopsida; order Pinales; family Pinaceae; genus Pseudotsuga; species Pseudotsuga menziesii. The sequence continues at coordinate 309,431 of LPNX010784198.1, forward strand.
ACAGGAATTTCCTGGATTTACCCCCGTGGTTTTCTTCTGCGGATTTGTGAATAGTGTGGCCGTATCCTTTACTCACGGGCTGATTCATGGGTTCTGCATTGTGGTTGTTCACGCACTGGTCGTGAGACTGTAAATTCATCCCCATTGTGGTCTGCGTACGTTTTTCTTTTTCCCAGCAGCATTGGTTGTGCAAAGTGGGTCGTTGTTTCCCCGCGTCATTGGTAATATGCATGCTGATGCATTTTGGAGCTATGGTGTTTCCCCCTGTTGGAATTGTGTTTGCTGTTGTGTTTGGGACTGTGTAATTCGCTGGGGAGTCTTTTCCCTGTTTAAGCTATGATAGCTAATTAATTTCCTGAGTGCAATGGTTGGTCTTCGGACTGTGAGAGGAGCAAGGATGGGGGCTTAGTTTTTCTTGATAAACCTGGTGGCTGGAAACCACACAGATAGAGCTAGAGGGCTGGCCTTCTTCTCCATCACCCCTGAATAGCACTGGAAGGGAATGCAGGGCCTGAGGGACTGTGTAGCAGAGAAGGGACTAATTCCTTGTGTTGGGTGTGTTTGGGTGTCTTAGAGGTCAGGCTAGTTCTAGTGTAGGTGTTCTTGGCTCTGCAATGAGCTCACCAGCTTAGCATTTAGCCTTTCCCAACTCCTTGATGGCCTGATAAACCCAACTTTGTTGGCTTGGCTGTGTGTTTTGTATATCCTTGGCTATGTGTAAGCCTGCTAGTTCCCTTATTCCTTGGAGAATCATGCCCAGCTCAGGGGTGGCAGCGTTGCTGAGAGATTAAGGAGCACGCTGGCCTATGGTTGGGTGGAACGTTGCAGTGACGTAGCTGGTTGCGGAGCAAAGTTTTTATAAGATAAGTAATCTTGCCCATTTTTACTTCTGCAACCATATTTTCTGTCAATGATATGAAAATGATGAACATGTTAAAAGTGAATGCATGTTGATTCCGCTGTGCAAGATAAATAATTATAGCTGTGTATGATAAACAATTGTGTTTATGCATATTATACTGCAATGCATTTTCTTTCAGCATTTTGTTTCTGCAAACTTTATGCCTGTACATGTTCATGGGGCTCTTAGCCCGGGTGTTTGAAGCTTGTAGTCTCGTCCTCTTCGCCAGTTGGAGGCATGGGGACGTGACACATGTATTTTACAAAACAACATTTAAAAATTCTCCATCCAACTTGACCATACCATGGCCCTAGACCCAAAATAATTAACCAAATTTCAATTGTTGTGGATTCACCAACCAAAGCAGACTCTTTATGTCATTGTCCTCCCTACCCTCCCTTGTTCAAGCCCATGTGAACATGATACTCCAATAAAGTAAAATCTAATTGAAATGCCTCAAATCACTTTATCACCCATTGAACAAAAAATGTTTTTTATTTACATCTTTAATAAGTGGGGTACACTAGAACCTCTATTCACCAAGCATACACACTGTATGTATATTTCAATATGCACACAATTTACAAATTATCATGTAACTTGCTACAAAATATATGAACATCACTGTAATAGGGGTTACAAAGTGTAAATTATCAAACAATTTAACCCCTATGCAATGTATTTAATAGTATCTAGATGAGTAGTCTCATACACAAGAATCTCTCTTTTTGTAGTATTCTCGATTCTAGATGGTCATAAAATCTATGAAATTATCAATTTTACATTGATTTATAACTTTCACCAAAAGTATGCATTCTCATAGACATTTCGTCAAACACTTTAGAGACATTCCATAACACATCACAATGGATAGATAATGTTGGCACCTTTATTATGAGTAATAAGGAGTAAACAATACAATAACTATGGCTGTGATAGCAGCGACCAATATACATTCAACAAGAACCTGAAAGTGATGGCAACTCGAATTATGAAGCTCCGATGAAGACCCTGATGGATCCTCCCCTTTTGTCCATCTAGGGTGGATCCCTCATACCACCGAAAACTAGACCAGAATGGATGGATGGGGTTTTCCAACCCCAAACGAAAACTCTAGGCTAACCCCTAGACGGTCTCAAGGACAAATATCCAAATACTCAAGCATGTCCTTTTCATTTTCCTCTGCCTCTTTTTATCCTTGGAAAGTCTCCAACAACATGGATAAATACCATGAGCCAATGGAAACCATGTTCTATTATCTCCTTTTTCCCATACCATAGAAAAATACTATGGAACATCGAAAACCATGCAGTGGGTAAGTATTGCTTCCCCTTAGGCAATAATTATAATTTTTTGAGCTTTAATGATATTACTGGCTAATGTCCCCAATTAAATTATTTTCTTCGTATTTGTCACCATTAATAAATTTTCTAAATTCTTCCTAGGTGATCTTGGTCTATTTTCCTTAGTCCAAAATTGGGGACATGCCACTTTGGCACAAATCCACGTCGATTGCTACCAAATTCTCCATCTTACACAGGTAAGAACTTAAACAACCGACATCATCATCATCTTCGTCTTCCTCTTCGTAGTGTTTTTCATTATCCTTAATCACCACAACACCTGTAAAGTTGTCTATTTTTTATACTTTCCATTTGTGTTCTTAGTTGCCACTATTGTTGAAAAAATGTCTTCAACAATTTGAAGCTTCAATTCTTTACTAATCAATGGAAGCTTGTAGGAATTTGTAAATGGTTGTGATTATGGATAATAAGGGAAATTTCGACTCGAGGATTGCATTTTCCATTATGTGGAGACACTTCTCCTCACAAGGGTGACCTCCTCATTCAAAAGTACAATTGTTGGGTAGAATGTTACAAACCTTGTCACTCCATTACTGTTCTTCAACCCTATAGATGATTTACTCAAACATGACCTAGATTCAACTTAGGAAGAAGATGAATAAGTGGAGGTGGGTTTTCTATATAAAGAAAAATACAATTTCAATTCACTTACAGAAGAATACATGTCAAAATATTTGGCTTCTTAGTAACACCGGACATGAATAGATAATTCAGAAAACTTGTGAGCTTCCAGCCAAGAAAAATTGGGTGCTTTGCCTTCTTGAGATCCTTCTGAATTCTGAACTTCAAATTAATCTCTACATGCTCTGCATGAATGAAATATTTCTTAGTGGATCGAAAATTCCCATCCCTAACTGATTATTTTCCATGTAAATATTGGTCATCAACCCAATTCCATCTTCTGCCTTCATGACAAGGATTCTGCACCTAAGGTTAAATATGACAAGTTGGAGGTGAAATCGATCATATAATCAAAAGAACACGATGTTGAAAAAGACATATATTGAAAGGAAAAATGAAATTCTCTGTGCTTACTATATGCATCCTTTCTTTCAATGTGTTGCACTCATCAAGAATTGAACACTCGTGTTATTTAGAACATGAGGAATTGAACACTACTTGTGTTGCAATAAAATTTTCAATGAAACATAATCTATAATTCTTTCCTAGTCCTCCTAGATTCATTTATTAAATAATGCATATTCAAACTCAAGAGACTTATGAATTAGAATTAATAGGATTGAAACATGCAATGGACTTAACCAAAAAAATGCAACCGCTTGTACATGCACAAAATGACCATCTCATGGCTTGATAACCCAATGCACAAATTAAGCGTTCACACACATACTTCTTGCAACTAATTACCTTTTTTAGGCAAATATTGTTGGAACATGATCAAGCATTGTGCATATTCACAATAGAAACATTTATCTGTCATGAAAGTTCATCCAAAAAATGGGCTATGTGTTATCTATTTTCCACTAATCCTTAGGTATTCAATGTGCATATAACCCCAAAATTTATTATGAGATCACCAAGGAAAAGAATCAATCCCATAGGGTTATTCCTTTTCGACCCTAACCTAATTTCTATTTTTAATCGAACAATAAATCCTACTAAAACATTTGAGATATCTTAGATTCCTATCCTCTTATTAGAAATGACACTATATATTTGCACTACTTAACACCAAGTATAAACATGGGCCCCTTATTTTCCCTTAGTCCCTTAAGGATAGTCGAAGGCATATCAAATGGGTATATTAGAGTTGGTTTCTAGATAATCCTATGGATAGAGATGTCATTAGAGTATTAGGGTTCTTGTGTGCCTAGCCTTTGCAAATATACCTCCTTTTGCATCAATCCTCAATCTTCTCATCATCTTCTTCCATAGTCTCTTCTCTATCAATTTCTCAAGTGGGTTTGTTTAGTAATGGTGAATGGTGCTTTTGCATGCACACAATGTGCTTATTCCATGATGGGCCCATAACATACATACTTCAAATGAATGACAATGAGGGAATGGAAGGAAATAAAGTTGACATAACTTCAGACAAGTGCAATACACAATAGTTTCTCCTTATAATAATTGTACTTATCCCATTCCTTGCAACTACGCGAGAAGACTTTACCCACCAAGATCTTACTTGCATTCACTAGTTGGGAAAATGAGTCAATTAGAGTATATAGTTTCATTTAAGACACAAGATGGAACATAAGTGAGTTCTATTATTGACACTTGGAATTATAGCATTCACTTTCCTCTTCCCCTTTGGTGGAATCATAGTCCTTGTCATGATCTATGCAACTAGATATGGACATTTTATATTAGATTTCAACATGAGAATTTGCATAGCTTGAATTAATGATGACAAACCTAGTCATCATCCATATAAATATATTTACATGATACATGCCTAACCATTCACTAGTTGGGCCTTTATTTGTCTTGAGCTCCACACTATGAATCCATATCAACATATTTACATAATTTGATTATGTACAATCTAGTTGGGACTTAACTAGATGAGCTTGGTTTAATATGGAGTGATTGCCTCTTTTCCAAATGGGAAATGACACTCAAATTTTTATATAGGGTGATTTGTCTCCTAACAGTGTGATCTTCCAAGAGGAGGAACTGTTCATACAATTTAGTGGCCTGTCTCTATGATGACTTTGTAAGTTAGTATGGATAAAAAATCAAAATAAAATTTTGAGATTCTTGAGGTGATCACACATAGGATATTTTTATTAGGTAGTGCTAAGTTGGATCTACTTACTACCCATAGCCTCATCTTAAATAACAAGGGGTCAAGCAAAGAAATACCTCTTAGGCCCAATCAAGGGTTTCTAGACATTGTCAAAACAAAAGAGCCAAGTCAATTGATTGGATTTGATCCACCAAAGCTTATTCAATTGAGTGTTAAACATAGGTTTACAATAGTTCCAACCAACAATTATACAACAACTTATAATTCTTGATGACCTCGACCTTCTTATAGGTCAAATCCTTTTAGCATATTAAAGGATGCTGAACTTTGAAGGACTAGTTAGTTCATGGAGAGATAATCAAGATTGCTCTCCTTGATTCATTACAAAACATGAAATTTGTTGGGATTGGCCAACTTGAATTTGGCTCTTAAACTGGGCCATAGAACCCAATCGCTAATATGGGCATCTAAAATGTCTTTCAATGTGTTGATGCCTCTTCTAAAAATTCCTAGTGTTGAGGTTGGGTTGTCTTAGCAACTACTTTACCTTCATCGAGAAATATAGTTGAACACTATAAGGAATGATCATTCAAGGACAAACAAATCCTTAAACCTTTCCCTTTTCAATTTAGATATAAATTGAGAGTGTCCTAGGCATATTTTATTTGCACGATGTTCTTGTTTTAGTGCCATTGGCCCGCCTTTGTAGTCTTTTGTTGGACATTAATATAATTATATTGTCTCTTCCTATCTTTATAAGAAAATGTTACAATAAGAAGTTATCCTTATATTGTAATTTTCTTATCTTATTAGTATGAAATTAATATTATTTGAATTTGATGATATGGCAAGAGTTGGAAGAGTAGCTTCGCATACAATTTCTCAATGAAAAGTTGAATGATCCTACAATGCAGGATTCATTTGATTCACTTTTACCAAAGGACAATCCTAAGAACCAAAATTTGCCATAAAAATTTTCACCTCTATTGGTGTTGGTGGTATCACTGAGAGTTTGTGTGAATGTTTGAAGAATATGCAAAGAATTATAATGCAGCAGAAAAATCTCATTGGCTGTTCAACATGTTTGATGCTACAACTTGCTATAAATTTAAAAATTTGAAGTTTTAAAATTTCACTCCAAGTAAAAGATGTTTGCAAAGATTTTTAATATATTTTAACATTATATTGTCTCCCGATTTTAAAGCTTTTATATATGCTTTAAGGGCAATCATATAAATTAAATTTGAAAGAAAAGAAAAAAAAACCAGCATATCCTACTTTCTAGTAATGGACTCCATCGATAAATGCATGCTTATTTGTGATGTAAATATTCATGTAACTATTTGTGTTAAGGGATTCTTACCATTGTCCCTTCATTTCTCTTCCCTACAAAACTTGTAGTTGGTTTCCTCAAGGTACAACACCAAGTCTACACAAACTAGGTTTTAATTCCCATTTTCAGCTTTTTTAATCCTCCAACTCTTCAACCTATCGGCATATTATTGCACCTTTTGGGGAAATTGCTAGTCATAGAATTGAAATTTTTTGCTCCCTAAAACCCTGAAATATCAACTAGTCTTTTGCTCATGGATTTTTGGGAGGGCCATCACCATTAAAGTTGTGGGCTTTTATAGACCAGGAAATTTCTGGGATTTGGGTTTAGATGACGAGAAGCATAGCGACAAGTCATGATATGGTGGTGGGAATGACACTGATGGACCTCATTACTTCAGATCAATGGCTATATTTGAGAGTATTTTGTATGCGGTTGAGCTCATTCCCACTTGAAACTTCTTTGCAGTTTATAACCGTCCACCACATTCCCACAGTTTTTACTGCCAGACTCGTAGTGAATGGTGAACACGTTGCTCCTTCTAAGACTGCTTCTTCCTTTCTGCATAGGGACAATTTTTATAAAATATCCACAGAAGTTACTTATGTCAGTACAAATAGTGTTCGCATAGGAGGATCCGTGATATTTGAAGCTTATGATAAGGATGTTTTGTTGGTCAGTGGAAAGATGCAAAGATTGAATGATACCTTTGAATGGAGGATGGATTTTCTCTGCGGGATTAATGGGATCTCTGTTCTTGGGAGGAGGAAAAGAGTGAAGATATTGGAGTGTTGCTAGGCCTTCCATGGAGCTATGTGTCGCTGGTTGTTGTTTTGGGTCTCCTATGTTTTGGACAAAGAAACTCCAGCTTGTTTGTGGTAGAAAGTCTGTGAGTGGAATCTATTTTGATAAAATTCAAGAGGATGAGAAACCTATGAAGCTCTGGAAGACGAGAGAATAGAGTGATCGTTTGTTTCGGGTATGATATTCCAATGAATTTATAACTAGTAGTTTTGTTTTTTGTATGTTCTCATCCATGGTGTTGTTGAACTGCTTTTTGAATGTTGAATATATGTTTTATTTTCTGTCATTGACAGAGGTGAGCATTGTATTCCCTAGTCCCACAGGAAATATGAATCCAATCCCATTAGTGTAGGGATGTTCATGTTTTGCCTCAAAATATTAAGGCTTTATCTACTCTCTGCAATTGAATGACTATGTGACATTGACTTTTATAATGTAATAATGACTTTTGATTTTGGGATAACTAGTTTCATGGATTCAATTTAACTCCATGTTTGTTAGATACCCATGTTTTCACTGTTAGTAGTATAATAACATTCATTTGGATACTACTCTTCATTCAACATGCTATATCCTTCAATTTACTTCCAACCGATCATCTTTGTTATAAGGACCATGGGTTGAAACTCGACCAAATGCCCTGTCTAGGAATTTTGGTGACTACCCATATGATATATCCACCGGTAGTTGGTCTTGAGTTTGTAATTGTAACTAGTTTCTAGATGCACGACCTCTGCACTTTCCTTTTCATCCCTTAGGTGCAGTTGAGGGTTGGGTGAGATGCCTCTAGATTGGGTTTTAGGCTACTTTTAGCATATCATCATGTAAGAATGGCGCTAATGGACACATTTGAGCGATTGAAGTTCATAGGTTACTGCAAAGCATGGGCTATTTAGCAATTGCATAGCTTATACATGGCTTAGAACCAGTTATAAAAATGTCACGTGACAGGAATTCACATAGGTCCCAAACCCAAATACATAACCTAGATGTGCTAAAGACCAGCATAGTACAGATTGAAAGAAATGTAGAACTTGGCACTATATCCATATTAAAGGGGCAACAGAGACTATAGTTAAGAAATCAAACCTGCACCCATTACATTGGTTCCTAGTAGAGTTCCTGTCCAAATCGGGGTTCGTTGGGGTCTAAACATTTGCTTAGGTAATGGTGGTCCATATTCTCTTTAAAGAAATTGAAGTGTTGCCTTGATGGTGCCTTGGTGATTCTGGGGGCCAATCCTAGATTAATACAGTCCAAGTATCAATACAACAAACCAAACCTAGTAATTCTATGTTTCTTTCTGAGAAGCTTGACAATTAGAATAGATACTAGTCCTAGGTGTAACAAAAAATCCCTGTCAAATATCAATATAGAGTATGCTCATGAGTAATGGGGTGCACTAGGCCATATAAATGTTGCATGGCCTATCATGTCAACAAATTCTACATTGATAGAATTCAGCCAGGATATATTCTTTTTCCAAGTTTCATAGATTGTCTCATGAACTAACCTTAGGCCAGATTTTGAACAAGACTAGGGTTATACCAGAAAATTCATTTTAAAACTTACTGAGATGAATAGACCACAAGGGAGGGTGGTATTTTATCTTAGATTATATTTAACATCTTTTTCATCTTAACCAATCTTATTTATTCTAATGTAATACAACTTTATTGTCCTTTACTTGGACAGTTATTGCAAAAGCTAGATAGGCCAATTGATCCTAATATTCTATCTCGTTCAGCATTGAGTGCTTTCTTCTTTTAGCACTCTACCTCTTCTCTATCTTTTTTTGTGTACCGTTCTTTACTTCTTATGTTTCCTTTCTAGTTTCATTAGCTAGTTGATTAGCTGTTAGTTATGTGCTCTGATCTTCTGATTTTTCCATCATTCCAGGAGTTGCTATTCCACTCCCACATCACACATTATGTTCATGGATGTAATTTTCAAGTTTCCAGACCCTTGATCCTATCTTTTTTATGTATTTTTCTTCCAAATGTTGCATACCTTTGACATTGGCCCAAATTTTGAACAATGTCGACTAGTGTTATGCCAGAGAATTCATTTTAAAACTTACTGAGATGAATAGATCACAAGGTTGGTATTTTATCCTGGATGTTCTTTATCAACTTTTACATCTTAATCAATATCAATATTTCTTCTGTAATATAGCTTTATTTTCCTTTAGTTGGATAGTTATCACAAGACCATGATAGACCAATTAATTCTAATATCCTACCTTGATCATCATTTAGTGCTTTTTTCTTTTAGAATTCTTATCTTTTTGTGTACATGTACTTTACTTCTTATGCTTCCTTTTTTGCTTTGTTAGAAATTTGATTAGCTCTCAGTTATGAATTTTTTTATTTTTATTTTAGCATCATTCCAGGAGTTGATATTCCACTCCCACATTGCACTTTAATTTCCTGGATGTACTTCTCAAGTTTTCAGTCCTATTGACCTATTTTTGTGGTCATTTGTTGAACACAAAAAAATTATCTTATCTCATCATTTATATACTCATTTATCTCTTTCTTACATATGTAGGTTTCTGAGTTAGTTCTTGTACAAGTTCCCTGCAGCTTCTTATGTATTCACACTTATATCTAATATGGGATCTCCTCCTGAAAATGATATAACATTTTCAGTTCTAGGTTACAAGCAGGGATAATTTTAGGGGCGAATTTTAGCCCAGTGGGCTATTTTTCCATGTTTTTCTCCCCAAAAAGATTCGTCATTTTGCATTTTTTGAAGCCCTGTTTCGCCCAATTTTGATGGGGTAAAATTTTTTCACCCTAACAATCGCCAAATTATTATATAAACGATATAAAATCCTTGGAAATTAAAATATATTTTTAAAATATCGCCAATCATTTTATAGCTGGTGTTTTAAGAATTGGTAATATTCGCCAGCATTTATACACTTTTAAATAAGTATGGGTCCTTAAAATCATCCCTGGTTACAATGATACAGGGATAACCACACAATAGAAGCATGTAGTTGCATTTGTTACAGGGATACGCTTTAAAGTTGAATATATTCATATACTTTATGATGCTATTTACTATTTAGTGATTCTGTTTATTTTAGATATATACATTTTTGAAGATGCTTTAGGCACTTTATAGAAGTTCAATTTTAATTTGAGTGATCATTCTGTATTCACATTGGCTGTACTTTTGAGTCCCTTGACCAACTTTGTGATCATCCATTGGTGATTCGACAATAGTAAATTATCTTATCTTTTCTTATCTCATCTAAAGTTAGATATATATGCATTTAATCCTACTCAAAGCATTAGTCTCAATTGCGAAGAATCACAAGGCATTTGGAGTTGCCTACCTTAATCCTAGTTGGTTGTGCTTTTGCTAAATACATGATTAACTTCCTGACTGCTGCTCTGAAAACAAGGTGGTTAATTTTATGATATTAAGTATTTCAATATACTGAAGTCTTTTAACAATGAAGAAGTAGATGAATCCACTACATAGCCCAAAGAAATCACAAACTAAATTGGTATGTGATCCAAACCTATCACACCATCAACACATCCACAAGGCAAAGTTTGCTTAAAAAAACATATTTCCGAGGTCTGTAGAATCAGTCCAATCAAGCCTGCACCCAATCACACCCCTGTCTATAGTTGGTTGAAGTGAACCAGATGCCATATTCAAGACCTTTTTTCTTCCAATTGGAATCAAATATCTATATTGAATCATTAAATAGACACCATGCCTACTTCTCTACATCATTGATCACTACACCGAAGACGCTACATCTATCTTCCCATTCCACCATGTTAAAATCCCCAACAACAACCCAATCAACAATCTTAGATCAAAATAGTGACCCAAACACACATCCTCCAAACCCAAACCAGAAGCTACAAAAAAAATTCCGCAAATAATATTAATCTATCTCTAGCTTGCAGACATACTCCACACCATGAACATGATTCTACACAGTATAGTTCATAATCTATGCTTACAGCACAAGAAAAACTATTATGTATTTATTCCAAACAAGTTTATGTATTTGGGAAGAAAAGACAACATTTCAATTTGTAAAACAATTACTTCATTGTGTTTTATTTTCGATACATTTACAATTAAGAAATACTATGCAAGAGATGCAAGCACAAAAGGAGCTAGACCCCAACCCTGCAGTTCAACAACAAATAGTTCTTGACCCTGTCCTCGACCATCTCAGAAGGGCCTAAGCCTTTGGGTGGAGACCTGTGCATCCTGATGATGCCAAACCCCTAGTTTTTGGATGGAGCCTTGCCCTAAACAACCATAAGCAGCCTCCTCCTGCATATGACATGGTTGCTTTCTAGTATTGCTATGCTCATGATTCTACCTTTTAATGTTATGTTATATGAATAGTTTTCTCTTGCTTCTATGATTGTGGGTGTTTTAGATTAAGCCATCCCACTTCTAATTTTGGATACTCTTGGTTTGAGGAGGATGCTTGTGCATCCTACCTTTTGTATTAAAGCCATGTAAATATTTTTTCCATTAATAGTCAAAGGAAACTTTAATTCAAAAGTTAAAAAATACATTTCAGTTCTATGTTCCATAGATAGAGAAATGGTAATCCATCATGGTTTTGGTATCTCATATCTATCTTTTGAATGGATACAATTTATACCGCAGACTATACTATATACACTTGATAAAGTGCTTGATATTCTATACATTTTAAATTTAGAAATGCATTATAAAGTCCTATGTTCCATAGATAGAATAAATGGAAATCCATTCCAATTTATATATATCATGGATATTTTTTGGATGCATATGGTATAAGCCACAGATTTTGTAAAGCTAAATAGCCAGTCCCCATCTTTTTGTTCCTCCCTCACATGGTCATGCCACTTTCTGCAGTATACTTACAAATATAAATTTTCTCAAACACACAACAACAAAAATTACATGCATCATAGGCTACAGGGAATCAAAACAACTACTCTCCCTTAAAAAATGAATAACAGACCAAAAAGAGAATAGACATGAAACAGTCCAAATTCCTTTACCAAATATTGGGACAACATAGCAAAAAAGCATGGATTTCACTCAGCAACAGACCAACACATCAACATCAACAGCTAAATGGATACAAGCATGAAACTAGCATTATTTTGGGGATCACAAAAATGACTAATTCGTAAGAGATTTTGACAGAAATATATTTTGAAGCAATCCTAGCTATGTAAGAGGCTAGAGCTAATGGAGGGCGATTCATGAATATACTAGGATTATGCAGAATTTAAAAGACAGGTTTTACTGTTAATCATTCTCAGCTTATTCATAGTCTGACATTGGTTTTAAGTAGGGATTTCATAGTCATATTATCTGTTTAAGTGTCAACTACTGTTTAGGCTAATGTTCAAGATTTTGCTAGGAAATTACTAACAATTTCAGTTCAAATAGTTAGCAAGCAAATTTTGAAATTGTAGTTAAGTTATTGTTAGAAAAATCTGCTTAACAAATCTGAATGTCAGATATCTAGCCTATATTCCAGAACCTACCTCTTCAGGCTTATTAATCAGATTCTTTAAGCTAATTGCTTGTTCTTGTTTCAAATTTGTCCATAGCTTGTTCAATATGTTGATCAATCTTTGGCCAACTGTGAAGTTCATTCTCTTTTGACCTTGGGCTTTTCTAGGATTGAGTATAAAATAGGTTCTTTGTTCCTAGTTTGTAAATCACACTTTTGTTTAAAGATATAAATCTACTTTAGAGCTAGGCTTAGAATTTTGATTCTTGCGAAGCTTACTAGCTTTAGGATCGGGCCACGACCTTTTTATGCTGATGTTGCCAACTTGTTATTGCCAAAACTAGTTTTATTTTTACCTCAACAAGTTTATTTTTACAAGTTTTCTGCTTGTTTCACTTTACCTTTCAGGACCACCTTGCTCTGCCTCCAGGTCGGATATGGATTATGGTGTACAGTGTTGCCTAGAAAATGCTGCAAACATAAAATAACTCCCTTCTTGTCACCTCATTATTTAGCTAGCACACTAAGACTCAAAGCAAGGGACCTTCAGTAGGGAAGGACCCCATTCAGTGAACCAGTGTGACCCTTAGTTGTACTTACAATAGATTGAATCCTAGTTAGTCCTAATAGTGTTTATTAAATCTAGGGAGTGCTTTGACATTAAACTTGAACCACATACTAGTATCTACTATACGTGGGGATTGAATTCTCTCCAAAGGATTGAATTTTTGTGTTTCTTAAAAGTTGTCTTTTTTCAGATCTAATTATATGTTTGGATACCCTTTATGGAGATGGGCAGATGGTTCAGAATTGAAGCAATTCATTAAAAAATTGTCTTTAAAGCAAATTCTATTTTGGGAAGTTGCTAACTTTACATATTTCCATTTTTGGAAATTTGCTCTTATATGAAGACTGATTCAAGAGGATTACATTTTTTAGGACCATGAAAATTTGGTCTATTTTTAGTCGGGTGATTACTTTTCTGGATACTCTATATTTTGAACAGCAACATTGTTAGATTTTAGGCCATTTTGAGGTATAGATACATTTTTGTAATATCTATAGGGCTCTTGATGAGTCCCCTGTATCAAACTGTGAACATTAAACATAGAAATAAAAATTGAGCTAAGTGGGTAAAGTCTAATATGCATCATCCTCGTCTTCGTAGTCATCATCACAAGCATAAAGTGGAAAGTGTTATAAGAGGTTCAATTCTTTCACATTCTAAGAGCCTTGAACCCAAAAGATGATCGATTAGCCAATCATGTTAGAATAATCAACCCATAGTTAGCTACCTTAGACATTAATTAATCCAATTTTTGTCTTATTTTCCTAGTTTCCATATTCCACCTTATGCAAGTTGTCCTCCACACATCCATAGTGGTCAAACTTGCTAAATTTGAGTCATGGAGCGCTTGGGAAACCTCTTGGAATCAAATCTGGTTTATTCCTGGCCTCCCTAGTGCATGTCTACTTTTTCTGATTTATTGTCTGCTTTTTGTGCGTTTTGAGGCAATTGGGAAAGTTTGACTAGGTGAAGTTAACTTGTTTTTTGTCCTCATCATACTCCACTCTTTTCTCCTATGAAAAGCATGTATGAGTTGTCCTTCCACCATCTATTATCTTTCCTAATTTATTTTTCCAATTCGTGAGCTCCTAGACAGTTTTGGAAACTGCTTTATGCACCTATGGGGGATTTGCTTTGATTTAGTAAGCCTGCTTTTGACCAAATTCGAATGGCATCCTTATGCATTCGAATATCTCATGTAATTATTTATTGTGGCAGCCTATGACTTCACAAGGTTGGCTATTGTACACTTATTCAATACAGATTAGTGTTCTGCTCCATTATTCAGTCTCCTTTGTGAGTAATTTGCATGTGTAATTGGCAATTGTTGTGAGTGTAATTGTTCTAACACCTGGGTTCAATTTCCACATGGTATCAGAGCTTTTGTAGATCGATTTCTCTCCTTCCAATTTTTTTTGCAGGTTCGACATCATTGATTGGGAGCATTCTGCTGAATGAAGGGACAATTTCTGAGCTATGGATCAATCTTAGAAGATCATCTTGACTCCATTTAACTTCTTTGAATGGAAAATAGAGATGGAGATACTGTTGAGAGTGAAAGGCCTCTACAGAGTGACTATGGCAATAGAAGCAGATCCCAATGCAGCTGCAGAGAAGATTAAATGGCACAACAGGAGGGATGAGGCCTATGGTCTCCTGTGTCTGAGCATATCCAGAGACCTCATTTTCCATCTTGATGGATTGACATCACCAAATGAAGTATGGGAGAATATTTTTGATCTTTTTGGTAAGACAGATGAGATGAGGGGACATCAAATTGAAAATGAATTGATCTCCCTGAGTCCCAATAGCTTTGAATCCCTGCAAATCTATTTTTCCAAATTCAAAGCACTTGTTTTGCGGCTAAAACAATGTGGGATCGAAAAGAAGGATGATCAGCTGGTCTTGTCCATACTATCGAAGCTTGGCCCTGACTATTCAGTGTTTTTTTCGACCTTCTATTCCACAAATTTGACAGCTCGAGCCTGGAAAATTCCTAGCCTTGCAAATTTCATGGAATCTCTCACACAAGAACAACATAAATTGGTGATGATGGGCACCATCAAACCTTCCAAAGACCAAGATCTGGTTGCTGGAGCTTCTAGGGTAGATTCAAAAAGCAAGAAGAAAGCTAAAAATCCACCTGAGCAAAAGAGAGACAAGAACAAGTCTCCAGAGGAGCCTCAAGGTTCCAAGAAGAACCCCCAGAAGAAGAAGAACAAAGGAGAAATGAGCAAGTGCACATACTGCAATAAGGGCAATCATTCTGAAAGCTCCTGCATAAAGAAGCAAATAGACATGCTGACCCAACTCCTAGAGAAGAATGGCATCTCCCTTCTAGACAGCTCAAAGAAGAGGGAAGGAGGATCAAATTCAAAAGATAGAGAGAGAGTTCATGCATTGGTTGCTGGCACATCAAGCTCACCTAGTTTCATCATTGATTTTGGAGCTTCAAGACATATGGTTTTGACTAAGGAGGTATTCACCTCACTTGACATGTCGAAAGGTCCACCAATAGTACTGGGAGATGACTCTCTCACTGAAATTTTGGGCAAAGGGAGGATTGATATTGACCATGGTAAGTTCAACAATGTGTTGTATGTTCTAGGTCTTGCCTCTAACCTCTTATTAGTGTATCAGATGACCCACACAGGGTCTCCAAAGAAGGTCATATTCTCCCCTAATGAATTTGAGATCACAGAGATCTCAAGTGGTAAATTCATTGCAAAAGAAGTTGCAAATCACACTTCAAAGGTATACATGTTCTCACACTTCCTACCCTACTCAAACCCCTCTACCCTTTTGACTCATGCTAATGAGGCAAGCAAGCTTTGGCATGAAATATTTGGCCACCTAAATTACAAGTATCTTTTTGATCTTAGTGAAAAAGAAATGGTCATAGGGTTACCAAAGATTAAGTTTTCCAAAGGAGTCTGTCAAGGTTGCATCCTAGGGAAACACCCAGAGCATAAATTTGAGAAAGCTAGTCATGAGAGAACCTCTGCACCTCTTGAGTTGATCCACAGTGATGTTTCTGGCCCATTTCCTCACATGTCAATGAGTCAGGCCAAATATGCTTTGACATTCATAGATGACTTTTCCAGGTATTGTTGGGTTTACTTCCTGAAACACAAGTTTGAAGTTTTTGGCCTCTTCAAAGTCTTTAAGGCTTTGGTTGAAAACTAGTCTGGGAGGAAACTCAAGGTCCTCAGATCTGATAATGGTGGTGAGTATGTCAAGTCCGAGTTCATTCAATATTGTGTAGATGCAGGTATTCAGATGCAACATTCTATCCCTTACACACCACAGCAGAATGGTGTTGCTGAGAGGAAGAATAGATCACTGAAAGAGATGACAACCTGCATGATGGAGGCTAAGACTTTGCCACCAAAGTTTTGGGCCAAAGCTATAAACTGTGCAGCCTATATCCAGAATAGGGTGCCTCATAAACAGCTTTATGGTATGACTCCTTTCGAAGCATGGAGTGGGAACAATCCAGATGTGACCCATTTCAGGATTTTTGGCTCAAGGGCTTGGGCTAGAATTCCAACAGAAAAGAGGAAGGCTTTGCAGCCCCAAAGAAAAGAGTGTCTATTTGTTGAGTACTCTGAAGATTCAAAAGGGTACAAGCTGATCAATTTGAGAACAAACAAATCTTTCATTGAAAGGTGTGTTCAGTTTCAAGAAGAGCCCCTAGCAGCAGTGGAAGTTGGAGAATCCTCTTCACCACCAGAACCTCTGAATGTAAGTGAAGAGATAGTTGAACATGCTGATTCTGATATGTCTGATAATTATGATTTAATTGCATATCCTAACAGTCCTACAAGACCAAAATGGGCAGCCAAGACCATTCATGCAGTTGGAGAACTAGCTGGAAATCCTAATGATCCTAGGAGGACTAGATCTCAGTTCGAGAGTGCTCTGTGCATGAAAGATCCTATGTTTGCAGAGAAATTCTATCTGATGGTTGAATCAGACCCATATAAATATGAATATGCAGCAAATGATCCAAGATGGAAAACAACCATGGAAGAAGAGTTCAGCTCACTCCAGAAGAGCAACACTTGGGAGCTGGTTGATCTTCCCCCAAGGAGGAAGCTAGTTCAGTGTAAGTGGGTGTACACAACCAAATTTGCTGCTGATGGTTCACCTATGAAGTACAAGGCCATATTTTTAGCCAAGGGATACTCACAAATACATGGCATAGACTACAATGAGACCTTTGCACCAATGGCAAATATGGACTCCATCAGGCTAGCCTTTGCCATTGCAGCTTCAAAGCAGTGGGAGGTTCACCACATGGATGTGAAGTGTGATTTCCTGAATGGAGATATCACTGAAGAGATTTACATGCATCATCCTCAAGTATTTGCTGCTAACCTATCTCTTGTGTGCAGGCTAAAGAAGTCATTGTATGGGCTTAAGCAAGCCCCCATGGCTTGGTATGCCAAGATTGATAGCTTTCTGCTATCACTGAATTTTGTTCGATGGAAGTTAGATCCAAATGTCTATTTGAAGCTTATTGATGGTTCATTAATGATCATTTTTTTGTATGTTGATGAACTTCTCATTACAGGAATCTCAAAGGATGAAATTGCCTCCTTGAAGGATGCAATGAACCATGCCTTCTCAATGACATATTTGGGCTTATTGAGCCAATTCTTGGGGCTTGATATTGCTCAAACCAAAGAAGGAATCAAATTACATCAGTCCAATTATGCCTTGGATTTGCTGAACAAATTCAATATGAAGTATTTCAAGCCAAGCAAGACTCCTTTCCTTTCAGGAGTTAAGCTTGAAGAAGTTGATTCTTCACCTATGGTAAACAATACATTGTATAGGCAATTGATTGGATGTTTGTTGTATCTTACACATACTAGACCTGATATTTCTTATGCAGTAAGTGTGGCTTCAAGATACATGGATCATCCTCATGAGATCCATTGGAGAGCAGCCAAAAGGATCCTTAACTTTGTTCACGGAACAAGGACTCATGGGATCTTCTACAAAGCTAAATCTGATCTTGATTTGATTAGGTTTACTGACAGTGATTGGACAGGTGACAGCACAGATTGAAAGTCAACATCAAGATATGTGTTCCTTCTTGCAGAAGGGCCAATCAGCTGGTCAAGCAAGAAATAGAGTGCCATTGCACTCTCATCTACAAAAAGTAGAGTACAAAGGAGTTGTAAATGCAACAACTCAATGTTTATGGTTGCAGGTGTTACTTGGAGAGTGTGGATTCGAATCAGAATACTCAACTACTATATACTGTGATAATTAGAGTACCATCTACAATGATCCAGTTCAAAAGCAGAGAACCAAATGCATTGAGATCCATATGCACTACATCAGATAGCTTGTGCATGATGGCACCATTCACCTACTCTTCTGTTCATCTTCAGAACAAGTAGTAGATATCTTCACCAAAGTTTTTTGTGAGAAGACATTCAGCAATATCAAAATACTTCTGGGGATTGCTGATCATGCTGTGAAGCATGAGTGATGACAAGATTTCCAAATTTTGTTTTACTGTCCATGTTTAAGGGAGGATTTTTCCCAGTGGGTTTTTGCCTCTTTCCTTGGTTAAATGGACATGCAGTATGTAAAGGGTGACTAAGCCTTGTTTCTAGGCCCTATAATTTTCTGATATTTTACTCATAATTTAGGCTTAAGGGGGGGTGTTAGAATAATCAACCCATAGTTAGCTACCTTAGGCATTAATTAATCCAATTTTTGTCTTATTTGCCTAGTTTCCATATTCCACCTTATGCAAGTTGTCCTCCACACATCCATAGTGGTCAAACTTGCTAAATTTGAGTCATGGAGTTCTTGGGAAACCTCTTGGAATCAAATCTGCTTTATTCCTGGCCTCCCTAGTGCATGTCTGCTTTTTCTGCTTTATTGCCTCCTTTTTCTGAGTTTTAAGGCAATTGGGAAAGTTTGACTAGGTGAAGTTAACTTTCTTTTTGTCCTCATCATCCTCCACTATTTTCTCCTATGAAAAGCATGTATGAGTTGTCCTTCCACCATCTATTAGCTTGCCTAATTTATTTTTCCAATTCATGAGCTCCTAGACAGTTTTGGAAACTGCTTTATGCACCTATGGGGGATTTTCTTAGATTTAGTAAGCCTGCTATTGACCAAATTCGAATGCCATCCTTATGCATTTGAATCTCTCATGTAATTATTTATTGTGGCAGCCTATGACTTCACAGGGTTGGCTATTGTACACTTATGCAGTACAAATTAGTGTTATGCTCCATTATTCAGTCTCCTTTGTGAGTAATTTGCATGTGTAATTGGCAATTGTTGTGAGTGTAATTCTTCTAACACCTGGGTTCAATTTCCACAAATCAAACCTCTAGGCTTGAGGAAGGTTATATGTTAAAAATGGGGATTATGTATTCAAAACCCCATCCCTTAAGTTTTTACACATTTGTTTAATGGAGATGACACATAGCAATGGAATTTATGTGGAGTCCCACATCTAGAAAAGGGATATTGCATTAACCCTCACCCAGACTTTGCACACACCTTTGGTCCATCGACTTCATGGTATTGAGGCCATGGGGTATTGTCAACAAGGTGAACATGGAACTTTTGGTTCAAAAGATTGAGCTCAACTACTATACAAGACAATAAATTGCTCTCGACCTTAACTATTCTATTTATCATTGATTTTTGTTGGAGTATTGGGAATCTCAAAGAAAATGGGTGCAAGAATTATGTGAATTTGGCTCAACCTTGGGGTGTTGAAGCTCCCTTGGATAGGCTCTTGCATGCAACTTATGTTCCAGGTGTTGTCGCCCAAAACTGGCATGCTTGTGCTGAAGCCCAAAAATTGAGCACACCAGCTCGATGACAACTCTCGAGAAAGAAGCCAATGTCACCACACTCCTCTCTCCTCGCTTCAGGTTGGCTCTTCTCCAACTCTAGGGGGGCTTCCCTAAGGTAGAATCGATAAGGCAGGTGCAACGAATGTCAAGGTGAACTAAAGAGGAGGGCCTTTCAGAAAAATTTGTAACAAAAAAGAAAGGTATTTTGATTGAGATATGGGAAGGAAGGGAGGATCAGTCCTCGAGGGAAGACCAGTGTCAGTATGAGAAGGGAGAATGGATTCAAAAGAGGACTCGGGGAGGCCTTGCGTTTCACATAAGTGAGATTAAACTAGTGTGTTCCATAATCAAAGTCAAGCAGAATGTAAGTATAACTAACTACTGTCCATTACTCCTAAGACCATTATAAAACATAACATTGAAAAACAACTTAACAACTACAAATGCTTGCCCAATGGACTAGATTATGGGCTCTAGCAGCCATGTAACTCCTGGACACCTATGTACAATATGTAAAAGCTAACATGACCCTAAAAATGAGAAAAAAAAAGAGCAATACCAAGAAGGATCATACATTTGAGTTGTTTCATTTCTTGGTTTGTAACTTTGTTGACATGGAGGTGTTGCTGCTTGTAATGATGTTGTTGAAAACACAATAGTTAAATCACCAGAAACACAAACCAAAATCCATCATACGCAAACCATATATTTTGAGTTATAACTTGTATAGATTCAGATTCAGATTCAGAATAATATGAAAAATATGGATGGGATAAATGATCATATTGTCCAATCATCAATTTCCATTTCCAAAACTAAATATACATGCCTAAAACATCACCAAAATATACTAGGGACATCTCTGAAATCTACTTGGAATGTCTTCAAAATCTTCCTGGAAGTTATAGAAATCTGATGTTTTGATATGTAAGGATATGCTGGCTAGGCAGTTTGGATGTACTTTCTCTGATTCTTGTCATGCTAGTTTTTCAGGCATATGTGATATTTGAAGTGTATACTCTATCTCTTTATAACTTGTTATTTTTCCCATAAACTTTAGACTCTATTTATTTTTTAGTGTTGATGTGATGTGCCCAGGAGAAACACAGGGAGGACAACAGAGTAAATTGAATTTTTATATGGGAATGCACATATATATATGATATGTATTTAATATTGAGAAATACACTCACACCAACACATGAATATATTTTGCAATTTGCAATTTTTTATTGCATGTAACAGCAGTACAAATTGATGTTTAAAATAAGATTTCAAGTGTACCATCAAGTCTGAGTTTGACTATTTGTTACAGCTTCCTAATACAATGATTTATTATACAGAGCCTCAATACAAGTGAATAAACAAAGACAAGTGTGTGAGTAGAAGAGAATAACCAAAATTGTACACATGATGTACAGTCATGTGTTATTATAAATACAGTACAAAAATGTTGGGAGGAATCACAAATGTGCTGTACAATAACTACAGTCATTTGTATTATTACATATACAGTGCAAAACTACGGGTAGAATTATCAAAATTGCCCAAGTCTACAATAAAAAAAATAAAGTGGGTGAGTGATCTATTTAGTCTTAGACTAAGTCACCCAAGAGAGATAAGGATAAATTTCAAAGTTTACTAGAGTACAAAATATAAATGTACAGATATAATATATGTTCACTCATATTACCAGACTAAGTCTCATCAATTCATCCCTTCTTAGAGGAAATCATCCCCAATTTCCACTGAATATAGGGTAGTTGCTACCCGTATGTTGATTGCAGCAACCATTAAACCTGAGTGGGAAACATGCCTTTGTAGCACACCAAGTAGGTAGTGATGTGACAATGCCTAGTGGATTGAGTGCAGACATCAAAAAGAGTATCTTCAGGAAAGGGAAGCTGACAAGCTAGAATTGTGACCTCCAGATGTGTGACTGGACACATCCTTTAAATGAGGTGGTTCATATCACTTCCATTGGTTGACATTCACCACATCATGGGTGCCTAACTGTGGTAGAAGGTCGAAATTGAAAGCAGTGGCACCCATTTGTTGATTTTTGAAGCAATGCTTATCCAAATGCAACCAAACTCAATCAACAACTTGAAAATGTGCAGCAAATTGATGTCAGTTGTATAGTGCTTTGTATTCAGCATGTGTCTGTTGAAGGATGTCTTGAACATTACTTTGGATCTTGACCAAGTTCTGCACAAAAGAAGCTTTGTCTTAGTACTTCTGTTGGTGGGATGTGGATGGAGTTGGGAGAGAAACTGGAGATAAGAGGTTGAAAGCCAAAACAAAGATAAAAAAGAAAGTGTCTTGTAGAAGGGAATATTTGTTGTAACTATGTTGCAAAATATGCAGGTATTGATCCCATTATTTGTACTATTGATGGTAGAGGTAGAAAGCATGAACCAAGATTATGTTACACTATCTTAGTTTGGCCATCAGTTTGTGGATTGAATGTAGTAGAGAACCGATGCACACAACCTAAAGGCTTCGAGGAGGATTTTGCCAAATCACTAAGAAATATGGAGTAACGATCAGAAATGTTGGTCAATGGTAATCCAAAATGGCCCCAAAAAGGATGGAAGAAATCCAAGCCCTATAGGGAACTTTCAAATACTGGTACAACCCAAGCTTCATGTTGGCAGGTTTGTTTTGGCTACAATTTGAACAACTCTAGATCTAATATTCCACTTCTTTCCACATGGAAGGCCAAAAGAAGTACCTTTGCGGATGCAAAATAATTTTCTATACACCAAAATGTCCTCCATGGGATGAAGAATGGGCCTCCTTGATAAGCAGAAGGAAATTTGATCTAGCTGGAACACACAATTGATTCAACTTGTAAAGAAAGCCATCTTGATGTTTGTAGTCTAGGAAAGGGCTTTGATTGACCATAGTGGGTTGTTGGATGGATTCCATGACCATACCAAAGTAAAGGTCTATATAATATTGGGATTTTCAATCCTCATAGGCTGCACATTTGATATCTAAAATGGAACGGACCTTGGATAAGGGTCCATTGAGGAGATTAAGCACTTTATTGGAATATTGGAAGGCATCTAATTGGTGACGAGTGGTTTCTACAATGACGATGTTTTGATATTTGTGGTCTATTATGGGACAAAATAATTAACTAATTATCTCTCTCTTTCTTGGGGATAATAGTAGTCTCCTTACAAATGGTAAACCTATCCTTCCCACTTTATTTGTTTTTCCTTTAAGTAATGTTAAAACACCAATTCGAACTAGTTGGTCATTATGAACATTTTAATTGGTC
Source organism: Pseudotsuga menziesii (assembly GCA_001517045.1). Taxonomy (NCBI): domain Eukaryota; kingdom Viridiplantae; phylum Streptophyta; class Pinopsida; order Pinales; family Pinaceae; genus Pseudotsuga; species Pseudotsuga menziesii. The sequence goes on from LPNX010784198.1 coordinate 332,745, forward strand.
ATGCATACATGTATAGATTCTAGAGGGTCAGAGGTCTTGCACAACATATCAATAACAATCTGACTCCAGTGTTGTAAACAGTTAGGAAATGTACTAGAAAAAAATTTACTAGCTTGTTTAAGAAAGGAGGTTAAGATTCAGAATGTTGCATTAAAATGCTGAAATGCACACTGAAATAACTAAAGACAATAGTTTATACAATAACTTTATGAAGATGAAATGTACCATCTGGAAACAACATTAACTAAAAACAATTTTGAGTTCATGTATCTTGTTATGTGCACTTATATATTTTCAATCCAGATTCTGTTTAATAACCTTATTTTTGTTGTAAAAGAGAACATCTATGTATTTAGTTGTCAAAGAGAGTATCTGAACTTCTGAATAAAGTCTTAAAGAGGCTATCAAAATAGGATGCTTAATCAAGTGCACTAACATGATGACACTATCATTTTCAAGCTGTGTTCAATTTATTTCATTCACCAAGATTTGTTTTTAATATAATTGAAAGTTCACCTCTGCAGATGAAATTGTTTCCTTCATCACAATCAGGGTTTTACTGTTGTCCATGTAAATCCATAGGTCTCACCAAAACTGAACAACCTATTCCTAGCATGATGAAAATTGAAACAACAACTAGACTTCAAGTGAGGCTTAAAGAATATTGAGGTAGGCATCTTCTTTTAATAACCATTCATGAGTGCTTTTCTTACCATCCCATTGCTGAACAAAATCACATAATCAACAAATAGAAACATTTATGTAGCAACACACAATCCTCAATTGGATTCTACAACTATTTCTTAAACACATCATTATTCTCTGTCCTTCTCAAGTTTAGGTTATTAGGTATGCATCAATACATTATCTTGTTCTCTGACTTTAACAGATTGTGTAATTCTTTAGGATATTTTGTTTCCTAATCACGGTAGATTTTTGTGCTTATTAATGTGTTTGGAAAAATAAATTGGATTTTAAGCATGACTGTATTTGGATCTTATTGTCTTCTATTAGAATTCAAATGATGAAATATGTGTTAATATTGCTCCTCTTCCCGATTCTTAAAGGGTTCTAGCTCAATGGAAGAGCACCTGCCTTACAAGCAGGAGGTTGGTGGTTCGATTCCTCCATGCCTTAATGATATTGCAGTGTATTTCTAAAGGTAAAAAGTGTAGTAGTGCAAGATGGATGAAATATTAGATGCAACACTAAATGCAAAACAAGATGTAAAAGTGGACGTCACATCAAACACACAAGTGGATGCAAAAGTGGACGTTATGTCAGACACAAATGTGGACACAAAAATGGATGTCACAGTAAAAGCAAAATTGGATGCAAAAGGAGACTCAACACTAGACACAATTAATGACTCAAAACTAGATGCAATACTAGGCCGAAAACTAGACGCAACAATAGATGCAAAAGTGGACTCCTAACTAGACGTAAAATTGGACATTAAATTGAGCACAAAATATGATGTATCGATGGACATAAAAATAGGCATAACACCAGGTGCAAAACTGGAAGCAACACTTGATGCAAACAAAAACTTAAAATGGGACACAATATTGGATGCAAGATGGGACGAAACATTGGATGTAAAACTAGATGTAATATTGAATGCAACATGGGATGCAACATTGTACACAAAACTAGATGCAATATTAGATACAAACATGGTCACAAAACTAGGAACAACACTAGGCACAACACTGGGTGCAACATTGGGCTCAAACATAGATGCAAAAAATACATCAACCAAGATGCAACACTAGGTACAAAGCTAGATGCAAAATACGACGTAAAACAAGATGAAACATTAGCCACAAACATGGATACAAAAAAAGATGTAAAACAAGATGCAAAATTATGTGAAAAAAGGGATGCAACATTATAAGTAAAACTGGATGCAAAACTAGACGCAATATTGGGTCCAAATTTGGATGCAAACCTAGATGCAACGCTAGATGCAAAATTGGACACATAATTTGATGCAAAACATGGTGTAAAATTGGGTGCAAGACTTGATGAAACAAAAGGAGAAAAATAAGATGCAACATTGGATGCAAAACTGAGCGTCAAACTAGGTGCAAACAAGGATGTAACAAATGATGCAAAAAAAGATGCAATACAAGATGCAAAATTGGACGAAAATAAGGTCGTAACAAAAGATGCAAAAAATTGGGCACAAAAATGGATGTTAAAAAGGACGAAAAAAGAGATGCAATAGATGGCGTTTTACGAAATTGTACAATAGCGCCAAGTTTAGCGCTAGATTGTTCACCAAAATTGGGAAAAAATTACACTAAAATTCGATGCTAAATCCCGTTTTTGTTGTAGTGTGATTGTGTATGAACCTTTCACATAGTCATTAACTTCTTCCTTAGAGTACTTATCAAAGAACTCAACCAAAGGTTAATTCTTCCTTATCTACTTAGATTGTTCACTACCGTCTTCTACACTCTACTCAACTTCATTTTTGCTCCATACAATCATCTTAATATTAAGTGCAACCTTTTCTAGGAGTATGCATGATTCTCCTACATCAAATTCACTTTGGAAATAAAAGCATGCCCATCCCCACACAATTTTTCATTTGTCTATCATCAATATTCAATTTCTTCTTGTGATTTTTTTATACAGAGTCTTGAAAAATACAAGTGATTTTCTCAATATCTCTATCTTTCCATGTCACTAAGTACTTCTTATGCATTTCATTGTGGAGATGCAAGACTCTTTTCATCAAACACTTCTTCAATATCTTCTACCTTATATTTTTTTTGTGTTCCAATCTATCCTGTTTACATCCTCTATTGTGTCTTCAATTTCTACTCTATACTCATAAAAATACAACACAATGACTATTGGTGAAATATCCAACTCTTCAGGAAACTCCATTTGGTATGCCTTCCTTCCAAAATTCTACTTTATTAGAAATTAACCTATCTTATTCACATTCAATTCAGTATATACATCCTTAGTATAAAACCCCTTTTTCAAATGGAAATCACTTCATATCCAACTACAAAGGACTTAACTCTCCTATGTGCGTATGCATGACCCTTATTATCATCATTTTGAGTTTTTGTACATGTGCACACACTTTGTTCATACTTGGGAATGCTTTTATATCATCACTCTTACATGTATTCACTGGAAAATTAAACAAGTTGTTAACTCATCTTGACTTATGTCCAAACATAATTTGAAATAGTGATTGTCAAGTCAACCTCTTAATGGAACTATTATGCGCAAGATTTCCGTTCACAAATATTAAATCCTGTAATTCAACTTATATCCATCAGAGAACCTCAAAAGATCCCCGAAACTTTTATTTACAAATTTAGCTTACCCATTTTTCTATGGGTTTTACATTGAACTATACCACAACAACTTTTTTCCTAATTTCTTATACAAAGCCATTCAAATTGGCTTAAGAACCTTGTGTGTGTTTTTTATTTCATAGCCTCTAGCAACCCATTGAAACATGCAACTCTCTTAAAGAATAACTTTGTGTAATGAGTTGCATCATTGGTATCCTATAAGGAATAAAACATGACATGTTCAGAAACATGTCAACTACAACAAGCAAAGCATCAAATATTTTTCATGTCCTTAATAGTCCAAGTTATACAAAAATACATTGACAAATACTATGAAGGACTATTTAGTATTGATAACAATGTGTATAATTGTTTGTTTTTATTTGTACCTTTCACCATCTATAAAATTTTAAATGTATTTACAAATATACTTTCTTATTTGGGAAATCTTGGACATTGATATCTTCTTTAAACAAGTTGATCATCTTAGCTTGGCCATGATGTCCTACTAAACCTTCATTATGCAACCTTTTCATCAAATTCTTCCACACCATACTTTTAGTATGCATCTCTACCTCCCTTCGAAAAAGTATCCTTCGTATTGTAGATACTATATCTACATTATGATCCAACAATACTTTATTTTTCATCCTTCATAAATTTACACAAAATCTTAGTGTTGCACATACATCTCTCTAATTTATACAAACCCAACGGTCTCATACTTTTTTGTTTTCAAACTAATTCTACTTGAGATTACTTAACACATTTGAAACTATGTTCTCTTTCCCAAACTTAGGGTTCAACACAAAAGCGTATCATTGCATCATCTCAAACCACTTAAAGTACCTTTGATTCCACTACCCCTAATTATAAATAGTGTTTGTCTCATGATGGTTCCAATACTACAGGAATTCCCATATCGTCATTGGTGCTTCATCACCTATATAATCAAATAGAATTGTTTGTCGTGTGTTGATTAGTTATTCCATGCCTCACTGAATCTCATTGAATTATATGCCACTAACTTTCTTTCTCGACTCAATATTGTTTCAATTTATTTTCCACTTGCATCACAATCAACTTGAAACCACTAATGGTGTTTAATGCAACGCCTGAAATGTTATAATCCATTTCTAGATCCATGTTTCGAGGTAGTGTAAATATTTCGAATGGAAACCATGTTTAATGCATCGCCTCACATTTCTAAAATTCACTTCCTTCTCTCCATGCATGTGGCCAAGCTAGTAGATTGGACAATTAAATGGAATTCACGGCCTTCTAGAGCCTTCTTTGCTTTATGCAAATATTTCCTTCTACCTCTTGTTGAGTCCTAGAAAATCTCAGCTAACAACAGTAGGGATTCTCCCCAATAAGTGTTCCCAATTAGATCGTTATTGTTTGGTATGGGGAATCCATTTGGTTCATAGTCCAGCTACCGTAGGTCAAGTAATGGTTAAAGCTCGTTTTACCGGTTGCAGCCCGGTCCATCATTTAAGTGTATTTTTTAGTTTTATATTTATGTATGGTATGCAAGTGCCTAATTAAGTGCAGTTGATAGAGAAAATGAAGAATTTCACAATGGGATGTGCAGGTTCTTACCTCTAGTCTTACCTCTTTCTCTTCTAAATCATAAACAAAGAACAACTTATACTAATGCTAACTAATTCTATCTAAGCTATTCCTAGGGAGAAATATTGTAATTAATGATGAGTAATGTACTGTAAAACATGAATTTATAATATTACAAATAACTGTTCATATTTCAGACTACATTCAAATAAGTAGGAAGATAAACAAAGAGATAGCTCGTTGTCGTTTAAAACATTCATTACTCAAATATACTGCGAAAGTTTCACAGAAATAAATAGGAAAAAATTCATAACATGAAATAATTCATAAGTTAGAACGATCTCACAGTTCATAGAAAAAGATGAAACAGAAGTAGTTCACATTCAACCATTCTATGGCAAGCATTTGAGACTCCACAGTGCCTTCTCCAGCAAAAAATATAAACTCTTTATTATAACAGGAAGTAGTTCTTCTTACAATAACATTTTAGAAAGGTAGCATGAAAAAAGGTGCTTTCATACATCTAATTCACCTCTATTTATACACACAGAAAACCCTTGACTTGCCCTCTTAGCATTTTAGGCTTCCATTGACTCTTCCTTTACAAAAAATTGTCTTCTAGTGCATGCACTTAGAAAACATATAAATACAAAATATTACATAATTTATCAATCATTTGAATAAGCCAACTAAGTGGGCCCATCCAGATCATTTATGAATTTCTTCCAAATATTTGCATCTGTTGCTATAGTCTCGAAACCAGAGGGCTCTAGGAATATGATAGTGATATCATGTTTAGCAAATTGAGATTTTATATTTTCCACTATGGATGGAATCAACCGAAGTTGATATTCCAATAAATGACTGCTCACTGCTGCCTATGCTATTGTAGTTTTCAGCACCTTCTCATCCAAACCTTTGACGAGCTGAATACCTTTTTCATCCTCTTGCCATCTTACCATCAATTGATTCAAAAATCCTTCATGATCAGACAATTATTCTAACCTTCTCTTAGCAGATATCTAACAATGATTGTAAGTTATCATAACTTTTCTGCAGAATTCTGCACGAACACCTTTTGTACTTTAGACTATATTTACCACTTCCTTGGCTGGTTTACTCCCAAATTCAATTAGTTCATTCTCTAGCTTCACTGTCTCTAAGTCCTTGATGGGTGCATCAGCTGGAGGTTCCTTGGTTGTTTCCAACCAAGTCAAATTTCCTCATAGAATTTCCAGGATATCCTGGGTTCTGTATAAAAAGTAAGAGGTTGTACTCACAATTTCTTCCATCCTTGTCTCTACTTGCTGAAATTTCAACATTTCCTCTGTTTTTTGAATTTGCATTCGACGAATTTTATTTCTAGGTGTGAGAGCATGCTTCTTCAATGGTTGAACATCTATTTTATGTTCATTAGATATTTCTAATGAAACTTCCAGTGAAGCTTTCTGGGTCTCCAATGCTACTACTTGATTTTCATAATGCTTGGTCTTCCCCTCAGTAGTAGTCTTTTGCATCTCTAGTTTTTCCACTTTATTTTCCATAGTTCCTTTCTCTTTACTCAATTCTTCAATTGATGATTTCAAGCTCTCGTTCTGATTCTAAGATATGATGTCTTTGTTGAAGTCTTTCAAACTCTGACAAGGTGTCCTTGGACTCTCTTTCAATATTTCTTGCTGATAATTCCAAAGCATCATTTTCTAGGTGTAAGGTTTGGCACTCCGCCTTGGAATCCTCAATCTCATTAATCATGTCTTCATACTTTCTCTTTAGACTTTGACTTTCATCTCTTTCCCTTTTCGTGGTTTCTTTTAATTGAGTAATCTTCTTCTCAAATTGTTCCAAATCCATCATTATTTTATCAACATTGTCTTCAGTAGCTAGGGCTGTGGCTATACCAGCCCTTTCCATTAATCTTGGATCTTTATCAGTACCGTGAACCACTTCCTTTCCAGTCACCATAACTCCCTTCTTTCCTCCAGTGTTCATTTTCTTCTTCATTCTTTTAACAATTCTCTTTTTAACTTTGTCATAGAAAGTAGTATTCAGATTAGGAACTTCATCTTCTTTCATTTGAGTAAAAGGGATTAATTCAATTCCTGATGCTAAAACTGGATTTCCTCCTGCTATGCTACTCAATGGAATAGAGGGTTCTATTGGATCAACATAAGACTGAGTTTGCTCTTGATTTGCATAGTCCTTTTCCTCTTGTGCCTTTTGTCGTAACTCCTCAGTTGCTTTTTATACATGCTCCTTTTTTTTATCAGTTGCTTCTAATCTTAAACTCTCATTTTTGTTTTGCTTTCTCTGAACTTCTTCTTCTTCTTCTTTTCCTTTTTATGTGTCTTCTGTTCTTTTCTTGTCTTCTTCCGTTGCTTTTATTTTTTCTTCTTCTTTTGCTCTCAACCACTCTTCTATTTCTTGGGATAATCTGTGTGCCTCCTCTTGTCTTTTGTTGGAAACCTCCTCTTCTTGCTTCTTCTTGTGATCAACAATATTTCTCTTTCCACCAACCATAGTTATCTTTTTCTTAAACCTCCTTCTCAAAGCTATCATATTTTGAGCATTCGAGAAAATTTCTTCATCTTTATCCCAAAATTTTGTGTACTCAAAATGCACCCCTACTATAGTACAATAATCAGCAACCTTATCTTGGGAGTCATTTCTATGGAAACTCATCTTGCCAAAGCAAAAATACTCTAGCTCCTTCACAAATTCTCCTGCACTCTTTACTTTGGAAATTTTGTAACTCCCTATATAACATGGGACTCGAGGGTGCACAACCTTCTTTTACTCGAACAGGAAGTTACCGAGTCCATCAATGTATATTTGTCTTACTACCTCTTTATGAATGACATAATATGTAGCATACTTTGGTAGAAGAGAAGGATCTCTTGATTCGCCAAACATCCTCAAATACAAACCCTCCTCAGTCAATTAATAGTGTCCATTATCTTGCACAATCTTCAATGCCTCCTCAAACATGCAATTACACTCAACAAGGAAAACCAATCTGTACAATGGTATGATAAAATATTCACAAGTACTCTTGTAGTGACTGAAGTACTTGTGTGCCCACAATAATTGCTATGCAACATATACAAGAGACTGGCCCTTGTCCAATTGGCATTTCAGCGCTAGGAATGGCTGCATACATAAAATACAATCAATCAAAATTCAAGCTCATATAGAACTCTGTTTTCTTCTGTGAGACTCCTCCCAGTGCTGCACTTATGCAGGAAGACAAACTGTTAGACACTATGTTTTCCCAATTGAAGATGGTACCTTGAGTGGCTACAAAAAAGATTACTGGTACCCAACCTATTTTGAAATTCTTTCCATGTGCTCTCCCGAATATCCTATTTAACATTAAAGCTATCAACCTATATGGAGTACGAAGAATTACTGTTTCATACTCCCCTGAAGACCTCATACAAAATTTCTTTCCTGGGATATCATCCTTTTGATGGTTTTCACCACATCTAGATTAAGGTATTTCAACCGTCCTTCAATCAAATAGCTCTGGGGTGTCGAAAACTTGTAGGCCATGGCTACATAGGCTGGGCTATAGGCAGCATAACCTTGCCCTTCATTGTTAGCCAATATCATCCTCGTCACATCATCCCTAGGAAGAATCCATCTTATTACCTCTGAACAAGGAAAAATCACTAGTTGTGTAGCCATCTTCATGATTATTGATCTTTCGATATTGGCATAAAACGGTAAATCCTTGAATCCAGCCTCTAGGATACTCTGATTTGAGATCATTCGGTATATTTCTCCCCATTTATATTCAGGATCAATACTAGTGATGGCTTTGGTGTCTTCATAGATAACCTCGACTCAAGTTATTATTTCTACCTTCGGTTCTTCATCTATTGTTTGTGCCTTCTTTTTCTGTTTTTGAGGCATGTTGTTTTGTGGATGAGGGCATATGTTGATCATACAAATTAGATTTAGTCTATTCATACATACAAATAGAAAACTATATACTGAAATCAACAACGATGTTAACCAGAACAATACCAACTCATCATAATGCATGTTAAACAACTTTGCTTCTACGCAAACCAAAATGTGCTTTTTATATATGAAGCTAAAAAGCACGAAGCTTTTGAAGCTAGTTTGGACACAAATTTACAAGCAAAAATTCCATTAGGAAAACCCTAGGTTTTCACTACGACCTTACATCTATAGGTATCAATACTGACTGCGGGAAAAACCCTAAAAATACCGAATTGCTAAACCCTAAACTTGGTCTTTACACACAACAGAAAATCCCTCCCGCGGCATCCCATGAAAACCTAACTGCGCTTGACCAACGGTTGCGCACTTTCCCTAAAATGGTGAAGGGGATGAGGGAGCAGTGTAGACGACGAAACGCTCGTCTGCACCCTGCCCTCTTTCTTCTACGAATGTCAGAAAATGACTCATGGCAGACCGCAAATAAGGAGAACCACGGCAGGAAGGTGAAAGAAAACGACACCCACATAAAAGAAATGGCCACCATAACCCCACAACACAGAAGAAAATCACCTAACCTTATCAAGCCGCGATAAAAGAAAAACACTAAGTACAGGATTGGAGAAAATCCTACCTGGAAATTCCTGAGGCTGACCTGGACGAGCGCGACCTTCGTCAGTAAATGATTTGCTCAGACAAGGACAGCTCCACAACTCCAAGTGACTGCCAATACGGTGAACAATGATCATATTAACAACCTCTGCGGGATTTTATAAGCTTGAATGCAGGTTAAAAGGAAAATTGGATAGGAAAAATAGAAGCGTTAAGTTTGCGTCAGATAAGAACTTGCGAGCGGATGCGAAGCATCGGACGGCTTATGAAAAACGAGCCCAGGAACTAGGGGCAAAAAGCACCAAAACAACTAAAACAACCATTGGCAGGCCAATCAACTCAGATCGCAACGACATCAGAGATGGCTATGGAAAAGCATCGGATCAACTTCGAACTCTGCATCCGCAACGTCGACCCAACAAACAACTCAGTTCTCAGATAACTAAAAAAAAACAACCGACACGGTGAAAGAGAGGTTGACGAGGTTTCCACGGATATCGGAAAAATATAGACGATGGGAGACCTAGTGCATCATAACGGATCTAGACTAAGCACCCAGAGCCTTCCGCAAAGCGTTTCCGATACGCTAGATGAAACAACATCCGTTACATCGGTAAGAGACTTTAGAACGCTTCTGATAGAGAGCATCGGCTTGCTAGACCACTGTGCACCCGATACATCAGAAAGATTATCAACTGTGCATCCGATACAAGCAAAACAACTTTCAATTTTTTCAAACTTTAAAGTCATGGGGCAAAATTTGGTGAAAAAGTTAGACTTTCTAAGCTTGCGAAAAACTAAAAGGATAAGGGAGACCCTAAAAATAAAAAAATTTGGGGGATAAGAGTTGCAGCTGCAACACCTCCATCCACATAACTCATTTCACAAACTTTTCAAAACTCATTTCTCAGAATTTTCAGATTTCTATGATTTCTAGAGCAACAACGTCCGAGCTTCTAGAGCAACAACATCTATCTAGCCTGATCTCTATCTTATATAGAAAAAATTGCTATGGTAAGTACTCATATATTTATCTTTATAAAGTTTCAACATTTCTACATTCAGTACTCGTAGTGTTATCTTTAAAAATTTTAAATGATTTTGGTTCATAATAGCTTCTTCACTACTTTAGAATGATTTACATACAAGCTCACCGTACTCTGCCATAAGCTTACCAGGATTATTAGTACATGAAGAGTTAATAATTTCCATCCAAATCATTGTGCAGCCACATAGTGACTCCCATATTCTGTGAACTCCCCATAACTGAAAATTTTGTTGAACCCTTACCAAATATGTTAAAGTCTTTAAGAAATATTCAATACCCAGTAGTTTATTCCAACCGCATGAATCAATTTTTTTAGAATATCTTCCCATATTGGCCGAGTTAAGCGTTTCTTCTGCAGGATTTGAGGGTTCTATTCCCAAATCCTTGTGCATTCTAAATAATCGAAGCCCTTTGGAACTGGATGATAACAAGCTTAACAGATCATTTCCTTCGGATTTGGGAGAACTACAATACTTGCTTCACATGAATTTTAGTGAAACTATTTGAGCGAAGAGATACCTTTTATCTCTTAACTTCATTAAGAGGCTTGGGAAAAAATTATACCTGAGAAGGATTGAAAATTTATGTCCCAACAAAATATTGCATCAATTTTACTACTACTGCTATTTGTCGTTTTTCTGATAAAGAGTGTGGAAAAGGTTTTCTCTCAACCAAGAGGGGTGGTTTCGACTTCCCAAGATAATAAACAAATTCTGTTTTGGCATCACTCAGTTATCAAGGCGACCGAGGACGTGGTTGAGATTCCAACTGGCCTTTAGCAATTCCATTTCTAAGGGTTTCACCAACCAGTCTCCCGCAAGGGATTTCTGTTTCTTGGTGAAATAATTGGAACCCTGAAACAAGTTTGCTGCTTTGGATGACAAGCCATTGACAAGTCAAAGTGCCTCTGTGCAAGAATTTTTCCTTCCAATATGTTTCTAAACCCATTGTCATTTCGGTCCGCTTGGATTGAGACATCAAATCTCAAAAAACGCAAACTATATTTCCTTCGATGAAAATCACAGTAGAATCACGAACTTCCAAACCCTGTTTTGAATGACCCACATGTGGAGGTAGACAAGATTGCAGTTGGGAGCGCAATGGGAAAATAAATGTTCACGTGTACAGAGATGGAGGCCCTGCCGCTACCTCCACCAGGAATCAGGATGTTATACGTATGAGGGGGTAAAGGCAATAAAATAGTTTCATCATTATCGGTAAATGGTTGCTTCCTTCTATATGTATTTGTTTCCAAATTATTTAAAAGCATTGCATTTTCATGGGATTATCATTGACCAATATTTGCTTCTTTTCACGGGATTTCCATTACATATTGAATGAGTGGCATTACATCATTTAAATGAAGGAGTTTAATTACAAGCGAATGGAGCATATCTGAGCTAGGTTGAGTTGACCTATTATTATTAACATCATCGTTGCTTCTAGTCAAGAGTCACTCACGCATGGGGATTTTTTGTCAAAGAATCGACGCGCATCCCATACAACACGTAGAAGATAATAATACTAGTGATAACAATACATGGACACTCCCAAATTCCATTTTGCTTCTTTGTTGCAGTCTTGTCTATCTACAATCTTCATTCAGTTTTCAAACCCACAAACTAACTGGTCTTTCTAAGATATGGTCTGCAGACTAGAGACAAGGTCATATTATCCACATAAATATTGTCCAAAAGAGCATCCAAGTCAAATGGCCATGGTAGTAACTGCCATTTTGTTCGTTGGTATTTATTGAGCAGGAGTTCAAATGCAATTACTAAGTTGGAGGTGAGAATGATGAACCTGCACATTTTTTCCTACAAAAGGTTTTCCAAGCCAATTGTCGCCATGAATATACAATGCATTTCATGGAGACGATGAATTCAAAAACCATCCCATGCCTCAAAGCATGACAGTCACCATGGCGTTTGCATGCTAAGAATTTGATAGTTTACTTAAAACAGGATGGAAGTGTGACGTGTTTGTTTGGCATATAATCCATGTGTGAGGTATTTTTCCATTTCTATTGAACATGGTCATTCTGGTTGCAGTGAGAGTCCCATGTAGAGCGACCATTTAATTTATGTCGATCAGGGTAACTAATACTAACAGACACTGGTATTGCTAATGATCTACTTTGGAGCCCCACCTGCGATGCCTATAGCCACACGGATACCATGCAACAAGAAACTAAAAATAAAAAATAAATGAGATTGAACTTCAATCGAAATTTGGGAAGCAATTCTTTGCTCTGATATTGGCAATTTATTAATGTCTATTTTCTTTTGTTTTTGGAATAGAAGAGGTGGACTTGGCGAAGGAGACCAACTCCTATTTTCATTTTATGTTTACTGCTTTCATGTTTATCATAGTTAATAGGAAAACCAAATAACATATTGCTCTATCGATTCTTGTATGGGAGAAGCGATTTCTGAGAGATCAGCCCAGATTTTACTAGATTTGATTATTGTTCTCAAATGATAATTGGGTGAGCTCTGTGTATGAGACTTAGGCTTGACAAATATTCTTCTTGTTATTGCAAGTTAAAACTCCTGCAAGGAAGGGACCCATGTGTAGTTATTCTCTGTGTGAAGGTAAAAGACAGACGACCTCTTGTGATCCAACCCCATCATGATGCGTTGTATATAGGTTGCTTTTGTTGCTTAATGAAGGGAGGTCTCTATAGACAAAGAATCGAACCAACTTTCGATTGCGTCCTTCCAAAGGGAAGGACATCCCATATATATATTATAGATTTACAGAATGTGTTTTCCTCAAGATAAGGTTCTCCATCTCTTTCTATAGAAGTTTGCTGACATTTATCTAATTTCTATACCAATATACCTCTTGCCCCTATTTTGTTGATATTTGGTAAGATTAAAATTGTGAGTAAATATTATTTGTTGTAAAATTCTGTTGAGTACCTCCATGGAGAGGATCGGCCCATGCAATTATATTTTCTCATTAATGTAATTGATAGTTGATTCAATGACTTCCTTTGGAGATCCAGTATCTATGATATTAATGTTATTGTAGTAGTTAATTACAAGTGCTCATCCCCTTTTAAATAGGGATATGACTATTGACTTTGTGTTAAATAAAATATTAGGTGCTCTCCCTGATTGTAGAGATATGAGCTTTGGTCCTATGGTTATATATATGTGTTTCTCGTATATAAAACTTGAACGCATAAAGAAATTGAATTAGTGTACTAGGTACAAGTGTGATTCTCCATAACATTCGTATAGATAGTCCCCTGTAAGTAAAGGTAGTGCTTTATTTCGGCTGAATACATACTATTTTAAACTCATATTTCCAGTGTTACACGACGCAGGAAGTGTGGAATACCAAAAGAGAACATCTGGATGTTGTAATGTCATTTTTTTAATTTTATTAAAATGTGTAATTTTGCAATTTTTTCACAATTTTGGCTCTTGACTAGTTTTAGTGTCTTGGTCTCCAAATCAGCCCAATTGCTCTCAAATATTCGGAGAAGGTGTATGAATGATATAATAACTTAATTATTATGTTCAGGGATTAATTAGGGCCCTCCAATCACTTCTTCAAGTCTGTACTAAATTTTGAACAAGATAGATAATTTTACTCGTAATTTCGGGCTCAAACCCCCTCGGGGTAAGTGGCAGAAATGGCTTCCCAAGTGTGCAGAAACCCACTTGATATATTAATTTGAAGCATGGTATGTGTAAAATACATTATCACAGACTCATATTCATAACCAATCTACCTCCCATGGATGTTATCAATTCTTTCAATCCGATATAAAAACTAGTTTTGGACCCTTGGGGAAATGAGGTGTAGTTTACTCCAATTGCTATGAAATTCAACCAAATGGCCACAAATTATCAGTTACTGAACATGAAACCCATAATATAATTTAATTACAGTCCATTCATTCATAAATCATCAATATTTTATACATCCATTGGAATCCATCAAGATGACAAGAGTTTACAGGGTGATTCCATGAAGATGGGTAACACTTTTTGGCCAAATTTGGCGATGAAAACCTGATTTTTTACTCATGTGCTAGATAGAAGCCCTCAAAACGCACATATGCCATGTGAATTTTGACTTGCAGTAAAAAAACAAATTGTAGAATATTATGTTGGCTTCATAGTGATATTTTTTTAAAAATATTCCGATGTCATTTAATGTGTGAATTTTTGCATTTAATGAACTGCGTGACCTTAAAAATTTGAAGAAGTTAATAAGTGGCTTGTGTCCACGTAGAGTAATTCAATCTTGCATTAAAAATTTTAAAAAATATAAATATATGAGCATGATCTACATAAAATGTAGTGTGATGTGCATATTTTTTTGTTAATTTTTTTCGCATTATACAATTATTTATTATTTTTCGAAAGTGACCACATTCGATTTCAGCATCGTTTTAAACACATATTTGTCCACGTAAAGGATTTTTTTGTATTTTTTCAAAAATTGAAAAACCAAAGATACCCTTTTGAAGAGGACACGTCGATATGTGATGTGGGAATTTTTAAGAATTTTTTGGATGTGTATTTTTAACTCTGCGGATTTTTCTTTGAGCTGCTTCGAAGTTACAGTGTGGTTTTCTAAGTATAAGTCTTAGAAGTAATTAAAAAATAAATATCATATGAATGCCAAAATGCGTGTATGACACGTCAATGGATAGAAGATTCGTTGGTGAATCTATCGGTATCAACTCCGCTCAGTTATGTGCTAGGAATGGTAGGGTTTACACCTCTGCAAGGCACAGGAAATTTTCCATTTGTTTGAATGAGGGCTAAGTCTGTTTTTTTAAGCCCTCGACCGAGGTATCTAAATACCTTGGTTGAGGTATTTAAATACCTCGACCGAGGGTTTGTAAAGCCCGCAATACCTCGGTCGAGGTATTTAAAAACCTCGACCGAGGTATTTAAATACCTCGGTCGAGGGCTTAATAAAACCTCGGTCGAGATATTAAGACCTCGGTCGAGGGCTTAACAAGCCCTCGACCGAGGTGCGTTTTTTTGTTTTTGCCGAAATGCTCTTGCCAAAAAGTGTTACCCAGGTCCGTGGATTCACCCTACAATAAGGTAGTGGGAAAATGCCACTGTTTCTTCATTATTGAGCAATAATACATGAGATTTCTTGGCATTTCGACCTGAAATATTTCTAAACTTAAAGAACAGACAATTTACATCAGAATACAAAATACTAGAGCAAGAGAAGCTCCCTCAAAGAGATGAATATATCACCATTTGCGCCTCACTCCATAGAGCTGAAATATGGTGAGAAAACTTGAGATGAAAGGAAGAACAAGCTGAACTTGATATGTCCACAAGATGTTGTAGCTTGTAACTATAACTTATGACTCCATTTAATATCCTTTAAATACCTGAGTGGCCTCTCCAAACACCAACTAAGATGGGAATCTTTCACCCTCAAAATTGGGTAAGGCATGAACTAGTCATCCACTGGCTCTCTCTCTTCACAATAACAATTTTAAAAAATGATCAAAAGGACCTTATCACAGCTGATACCTGAAGTTTATAAACATTATTGGTCTTATAGGGTTCCAAATCCATCCATAAACCAAATCCAAGCCGAATTGGTGTGGTTGATCATGCTATGCCATGTGACATCTGTCTTCACCTTCCCTCTTATCCCAAAATTGAGTAGGAGCCTCTTGGCCTTCTCCAACTCCCATGAGAACCCTATAAGATGTTGTATTCATGCGTGACATGTCATATATGTCATATTTCAGACATCATATCTGACTTGTGTCATAATTGTCATAGAATCTCCATCATTAATGTCATAGATGCCATAAATGTAAGGGGAATCTAGCCAAGTGTCCATGAAACTCCCATTTGAATCTTCCTCTTCCCATGCAAGTTACAATTCATCCCAAATTAGACCTATGAAGTATATGGAAAATTATAATAACCTTATAATCCATCCAAAAACATTAGGCTTCCCATAGATTCGAGATTGCAAGAGGAGGATGACATTTAACTTAAGAATTCTAGCTTAAGTGGGCCCCATAGTCTCCACGTGTCTCCGTTCTCCATAGCCATTTCATTTTTCACTTGCATTAATTTAATTAACTCCATTAAATAGATATTTATTACTTATATTCTTGGGGTACTTTTCCCTCCAAAATCAATTCTAGTTGGTATCTACGTAGCCTGGTGAGGCATTTGCACGAGCGTCTGTTGGACAGTTGTACGACCAGTATGATTAGTTTGACGTGGTATTTTTCCAGACCTTGACAATTTCATTATAAATTGAAAACCCTGACCCATTAGAGTAGAGCTCATTATTATATTAAGATTAGGAACTATTTATGTAACAAACACTATGTCTAAACAACATTTATTAGCTCCCTTATTAACATCCCAATGTTTCCACCCAACCTAGGGAACTAGTAGGATTGATGGAATTTTCCTACTATGCAATTATTGGAATGGGGACATTACATTCCTCCCCACCCAATATTGCTTGTCCTCAAGAAATTTCAGATTTGGATGCTACAAAATATTCTCCTCTTCCCATGTGGCATCATCACTTGGTAGATCCTTCCATTGCATCAAGTATTCTTTGATTGTTCCGCTTCTCAATATTCTCTCCCTTGTCTTCAAAACATTTTCTGGAATAAGTGTGAGTTTTACTTCATCATCCAAAGGAGGGATTGCATATGAAATAAAAAAATTCTGAAAAATAGATTTCTTGAGACAAGAAACATGAAATACATTATGAATTTTACTCCCTTCTGAAAGTTCCAACTCATATGCTACTTCTCCAATCTTCCAGATTACCTTGTAGGGCCCATGATATCTTGGATTTAGCTTTTATGCTCCATTCCTTTTGATATATGTTTGCTTGTATGGATTAAACCTCAAATACACTAAATCATCAACCTGAAAGGTCTTTTCCTCTCTATTATTATCTGCATATTGTTTTTGTTGATTTTGGCCAACCTGCAAATTGTCTTTTAAAAGATTTAAACTTTCTTGGCTTTCTTCCACCCAATATTTAGATTTTGGAGCTCTAGTATCAAAAAATATGATATTAGAAAATGTAAGTGCATCATAACCATATAATTCTTTGAAAGGAGACATCCCTATTGACATGCAAAAGGTGGTGTTGTAGCAAAACTCACCCAAGTGTAGCCATTTTGTCCAAGCTTTTTGTTGTTCTCCCACATAGTTTTAGAGCTACCCTTCCAACCATTTATTCACCCTCTCTGTTTGTCCATGAGTTTGGGGATGGTATATTGTACTTGGAGTCAACTCAGCTCCCACCAATTTGAAAATTTCTTCCCAAAAAGAACTTATGAATCTACCATCTCTATCACTCACAATGCTCTTGGGGAGCCCATGCAATCTGAATATTTCTTTGAAAAAAAGGTCAGCCACTTGTGTAACACTAAAGGAGGATGTAACAGAAAATAAATGATAAAAATTAGTCAGTCTATCCATTACCATATATATGGAATCCTTTCCCAAATATTTGGGCAAACCGGTGATGAAATCCATCGATATACTGTCCCATTTTTGCTCTGGAATGGGAAATGGTTGTAATAAAATAGTTGGGTATGTGAGTTTTGATTTGTTTTGTTGACATACCTTACATTCACTAACATACTTCTGAACATCTTCCTTCATCCCTTCCCAATATTTCTTGTCCTCAAGCAATTTCAAACATGGGTGTTGAAGAACCTACTTTCTGTATGATTCTTTGAAGTTTCCACTAAGTAACCTGACTTTGAGTCTTTGAGATTCCATGAATATTTTAGAGAGGAACCACCATGCTTGCTACTGCACTACTCTAATTAAAATCGCTTTATTAAGTGGGGAATCCATCTCCCATACTTCTTGTTTCCCCAAAAATTTGAAATCAATGCGACTAAAAACTATCCCAGGGTTCCATTGCTTGTATTGAACTCCAACATTTAAGAGTTCTCTCCAACCCATACCATTAGGAAAGAGAATTTGAGTATCCCATTTTCTTATATGCATTCTTCCAAACATCATGATTACATAATATATATCATCAAAAGTACATAACAACATAATAAAAATGTACATCAAGGAGGTGCCTCATAAAAAAATCATGAATGTTCTTATACTTCCAAGTAAGTAGATCACCAGTGGCCAAGTGCATACAAGATTCAAGTGACCAATACAATCTGATCCAATGACATAGGTAATGATCCCATGTCCTATAATGCTTCTCCAAAAGGATGTGATATTCATAAAAATATTCATCCATGTATTCTTTCATCCAAGAAGTGAATGAATAATCTCCACTCAAATATGAACAAAATAATGAGCAAAAAAAACAAGGAGACATCAAATTCCTCAAAGAATTCTCACCCACACATCCATGAATGAGAGAATCATAAAGATATAACAAAGTATTTGGATGGCAACACAAATTTTCTCCAATCATAAACCTATTCACCCCATTGTTGGATGAAGTTCCTCCAACATCAAATGAACCAAGTGCTGAGAAAGAAAAACCATGAGTCTTCAAGTGACTCAAATGCATATAATAAGTGCATCCATGTAGATGTGCATCATCATAAAGTAACAAAGGATGTTCCTGCAAATGTTAATAATAATGTGCTCCAAGCATGTCATCATAAAAATTAAATCTAGGAGTTCCATACTCCTCATGTCAAACCATAAAAAAAACCTTTCACCCATACTTCATTGAGACTAATGCTGCAATACATGGAACTTTAGGATGTAGGAGACTGAACTAACTCACCCAAATGATCAAAAAGTGCAGAATTTTCATCATGGGAAGGATTCATATGGGTAGTATCATGCAGCTCCTTAAAAAGTGTGAAACCTTTTTCATAGATGGGTTCCAATGTAGAGGAATCATGCTCTTATTTAAAAATTGCATAACCTTCATCAAGAGACGATTCAAGTTCCTCTTCCACCACATCGAGTGTTTGGATCTCTTTAAGTTCATATTAAAAAACATCAATCACATTCAAATTTCCAGATTTCTCATGATCCAGCATGTCATGAGAATCCTTCAAACAATCTACCATTTGACAATCTGAAACATAAGAGGAAAAACAAGTATCTTGCAACCTCTCAAGAAGTTGCTCATTTTGAATTTTGAGCTCATGAATATCTTCATTGTTCTTCAAGTAGGATTCATGTAACCATTCACTCATTTCAATCACATGCTTTCTATAAAAAATAAAAGACATGAAATTACCTTTGATGTTGCACATTGCTCTTTGAATCTTCTGCATGTCTTTAAGGAAGGATCGCTCCACCAAGGAAGTAGCTCTCCAACAAGAATTTGATACCAATGCTTGAGTGTCATGGAGTATGCTAAGGGACTCTTGGATTTTTTTTAAATTCATCTTTAAGGACCCTTCAAAACAATGAGGCTCTTGCAAATGAGCCTCCTCATCTTCTTCCTTCTTTCTTGGACCAACTTAATAAAGCTCAAGTGGTGATGGGGAAGTTGATCTTGTTTCTTCTTCAACTGCTACAAGGTATTCATTTTCATGTTTAATGGAAGTTTTTATTGAATAACCACTTTCAAAAGTGATCTCCATGTCACCAACATAGAGGTGTGAGCACCCATCAGTAGGTACTCCTTCATAGTTCAAGCATCCATCATTAGATTCTCTTTGTTTCATTTCCAAGGTAGAATGTGTCTCAAAATTATCTTCAATATTTTCAATAGAAACTTCTTCATACTCATGTCATGTCTCTTCATATTTTTGAGAGTCACTTGGGAATGGATTTCGATCCTCTTCATGTACTACTTCTTGTACTTCACCTATTTCAGAACTAGGTGGTTCATGGGTCTCCTCCTTTTGCTCCTTCAAGCAAGCTGATGCATTTTTCCCCTTAGTTTTCTTAAAATCAATATATTTTTTCCAAATTTGGATAGCCAATCATTCAAATCCTTTCATAATATTCCTTTTCATGTCTTGAATTATAGGCTCAATGAGTTTTATATGCCCCTCACCATCATATGGGGTTCCCTTTTCATCCTTAGTCATAGTTTCCTCTTCAACAAAAGCACTTTTGGGTATCAATATATAATGGTGGTCCATAAATTATTTTTATCATAAATATCAGACCACATCAGGTGCCAATATCATGCTATGATACCATTTGTAATTTCCCTTTTTTAAATTTTATTAAAATGCCTAATTTTCCAATTTTTTCACAATTTTTGCTCTTGACTAGTTTTAGTGCCTTGGTCTCCAAATCAGCCCAATTGCTCTCAAATATTTAGAGAAGGTGTATGAATCATATAATAACTTAATTATTATGTTCAAAGATGTATTATGTCCCTCTAGTCACTTCTGCAAGTCTGTACTAAATTGTGAACAAGATAGATGATTTTACTGGCAATTTTGGGCTCAACCCCCCCCGGGGTAAGTGGTAGAAATGGCTTCCAAAATGTGCACAAAATGACTAAAATTCTTAAATTGAATCAAGAGACATGTATAATACATTATCAAAGACTCATATGCATAACCAATTGACCTCCCATGTCTGTTATAACTTCTTTCAATCATATATAAAAAACTAGTTTTGGACCATTGGGGAAATGAGGTGTAGTTTGCTCCAATTGCTATGAAATTTGACCCAATGGCCACAAATTATTAGTTACAAAACATGAAACCCAAAATATACTTTAATTACAGTCCATTCATTCGTCAAACATCAATAGTTTATACATCCATTTGAATCCATCAAGATTACAAGAGTTTACAATAGGGTAGTGGGGAAATGGCACTGTTTCTTCATTATTGAGCAATAATACATGATATTTCTTGGCCTTTCGACCTAAGAGATTTTTGAAATTAAATATCAGATAATTTACATCAGGATACAAAATAATGGAGCAAGATAATCTCCCTCAAAGAGATGAATATCTCACCAAGTGCACCTCACTCCATAGAGTTGAAATATGGTGAGAAAAATTGAGATGAAAGAAAGAACAAGATGAAATTGATATCTCCACGAGATGTTGTAGCTTTCAACTATAACTTATGGCTCCATTAAAGCTCCTTCAAATACCTAAGTGGCCTCTCCAAACACCAACTAGGATGGGAATCTTTCACCCTCGAAATTGGCTAAGGCATGATTTAGTCATCCAATAGCTCTCTCTCTTCACAACAAAAATTTTCACAAATGATAAAAAGGACCTCCTCATGGCTGATCCATGCATTTAATAAAAAATATTGGTATTCTAAGTTTCCAAATCCATCCATAAACCAAATCCAAGTCAAATTGGTCTGGTTGCTCATTCTATGCCATGTGCCCTCTCTCTTCACCTTCCCTCTTCTCCCAAAATCGAGTAGGAGCCTCTTAGCCTTCTCCAACTCCCATGAGTGCCCTCTAAGATTCTATATTCATGCCTGAAATCTTAGATATGTTAGATTTCATCCTTCAAATCTGACTTGTTTGATAACTGTCATAGAATCTCCATCGTTGGTGTCATAGATTTCATAAATGTAAGGGGAATCTAGCCAAGTGTCCATGAAACTCCCATTTGGATCTTCCTCTCCCCATGTAAGTTACAATTCATCCCAAATTAGACCTTTGAAGTATATGGACAAGTATATTAACATTATAATCCATCCAAAAACATTAGGCTTCCCATATATTCGAAATTGCAAGAGGAGTATGCCATTTAACATAGGAAACCGTGTCATGGTTCAGTTGGAAGAAAAATTCTATTGCTTTAGGTTCTATAGAGGCTAAGTATATGGCAGCCAATCAGGCAAGTTGCAAGGTGCTTTGGCTTCGCAAGTTGCTGGTGATTTTATTTGGTTAGGAGTTGAGGCCTATGGTGATCTACTGTGATAATTAGAGTTGCATCCAACTACCTAAGAAATCAGTATTTCATGACCAGTCAAAGCATATTGAGATCGGGTATCATTCCATCCAATATTATGTTCAGACATGAGCAGTGACTTAAGAGTAAATTTCCACTAATGAGCAGGTTGTAGATATTCTGAGGAATTCTTTGGGGAGGGGCAAGTTTGTCTTCTTC
Source organism: Pseudotsuga menziesii (assembly GCA_001517045.1). Lineage (NCBI taxonomy): Eukaryota > Viridiplantae > Streptophyta > Pinopsida > Pinales > Pinaceae > Pseudotsuga > Pseudotsuga menziesii. The sequence continues at coordinate 355,299 of LPNX010784198.1, forward strand.
AGAGACAAGTTGGGAGTGGTGCATAACACCTTCCTCGGTAAGAGGGAGTGCTGATTTTTGTACCTAGGAAAGTGTTCCCCTAGGCAAATTTAGCCTTAGTCAATTAAAAGGGGAAAATAAAGTGACCCTTGCATTAAATGACATGAGATGAGCATTTAATTTGACTTTAGAGAATAAATTCACTTTTTGGAAAATTTAAGTGAGGTGAGTGAATTTAAATTTTAAATGAGATTTAAGAGCATTTAATCTCATCCACTCATCTCATTTAATCTCCACCATTGGATTAGATGAACCGTAGGGTTCTCACAAAAAAGGCAAGGAAATACTATTTTACTCACTTTTTGAGAAAGAGAGTGAAAGAGAGAGCTGAGAGAGACCATAGCCATTTTTCTGAGAAAGAGGAGAAAACACCAGCAACAACAAGTTTTTCTCTTGGCACGCATTTCAAGGAAAGGACAGTAGTTGAGAGGGCACAAAAATCGAGGAGAGTACATCAACATTTATTGCTGGTCTGTATAGTACATATGGCATGATTTTCAGTACAGCAAGCACGATTTTTGAGATAGATTTATGGGCATGATTTTCAATATTTTTTGTTTATGGGCATGAATTTTGAGGTTTGTACAGTCGTTCTGTATGGTATAGTCTGTACATTCCGCCTGTACAGTCCATACAGCAACACAAAAATCGAAGTAGAAAACATAAAAAACATGAGTTTGATTTTTTCAGTTTGGCACAGAAAACGAGGCAAAATATTTTCATCTGGTTGACATAAGTTGGTATTTCTAGGTTTTGCTGTAATATTTTCCTGAAAAATAAAATCTCTCTCTCTCTCCTAACAAGTTTTCCCCTTGTGGTTTTTCCCTGGGTAAATTGCCAAAAATTACTGAGTCTGAAATTTCATGGAGTGCATTTAAATTTTTATTTTCTGTCATTTAAATTTGAGTTACAACACTATTTTTATCAGCCTGCAAATTTGGGTAATTTCCAACCTTTATTATTTTTTGGTTGGGCATTAAACAAAGATAAATTTTTGACATTTAAACCGGTGGCTAAAACTGAGAAAAAATTTCAGACTAGACGCGTTATGTGTATCTGCTCAAGCTTCGTGATTGGTATGGTCAGTGCACATAAAATAACTATATTTATGTAATAGGATCAAGCTTGTAATAAATATTTTTGGTTACATAATCTTAAGCAATTTCCAAAGTACACATGTTTTTGATCTACCGGAAAAAAACAAATAGTTAATTGTTTAAATGTTTAAGTCACAAATCAACCTACCAACTTTGGCAGGTGTCGTTGCCATGTAGCACTTGTCAAAATATGTTTTTGAGTATCTACTATTAAAAAAATTATATAGTTAAATTAATAAATATAAAGAGAGAGAGAGTAATATAGTTTTTTATTTATATTATTTTATAATTACAAAGTATGATGTTTTTATTAAAAATGGTCTGGTTTATATGTTTTTTTACAAGAATAGGTATTAGTTTTGTATTAGCACAAAAAAAACCAAGTGTTGGCACCCGGATACTTACATCCTAGCCTACTTGGCATATAGTAAACTATTACAGTCAAAATGGAGCATATTTGCTCAAAAATTTCAAGAGACTCAAAAATTACAATTCTAAAAAGGGTCCAACTGACATAAAACCAAAAAAGACAAACAAACTGACCCAACAAGAAACAAAAAAACATTTTTGGATGCCTGGTTAGGTGTCGCGAGAGGTCCCAAAGCCTTTCCTTTCCACTTTCTTATGTTTCTCCTCGACTTTGTTATGGACCCATTGTTCAAAGGCCATAGTTCCCAGCTGGATTTCAACTTACAAAAGGTGGTCCAAAAGCTCCTGAGAGATCTAAGTTTTCTCTTTATATGGATATGCTACCATGTCCTCATCATATTTTTGTGCTACTTTGGATTCATGTTCAAATTCCTCCAATTTCACTAGTTTATCATTAGTTTCCTCCCAGAAATGCCTCATTTTTCACTTATGGGCCTTAATGGCTTCTTGTACATGACACAAAAAATTTCCCATGGTTCCCCTCGCATTATCTAGACAACAATCCTATCTCTCTTCACTAGAGTGCATTCCCCCCTTGAATTGAAACGAGTTCTCTTGAGTGCAGGATGATTTTATGAAAAATCTCCACCTCCGCGAGCCAAGAGATCAAAAACAATAAGTAGGAGGTGGTTTGTCTTTGATATTGGGAAGACGGGTTGAAATGATTCGAAATTATCCTTCACCTCCAGTATAGGCCCAGATAATATTCCTCAACTCGTGCAACGAGATTGTGAGATCCATGCTTTGATAATTACCTTCCCCGTTGTCATTTAGCAGGTTGTAGGTGAAACTGCCAACCGAATGACCATAAAACCTCCAGTTCAGAGATGCATGCAGATGGGACTTACTCGCATGCATGCATATGATACTTAATCACCACATGACCATTGAGAACTAGGGGCTAATGCTATCACGGTGTTAGCCATGCAATCCACTTCTGAATTATTTCAGCGATGCACATGAAAAAATTGAAGAAGTTGGAATTGTGAGATGAGTTTTTGGATTATGTAGACAATTTTATTTAGATGGACTTCCTTTGGGAGAGAACTAGTGACCATTAGAGAAATGAGACTTTGGGAATCTCCAATGAATCGAGCTTGCAAAATTCCTTTCCTTTTTAGCTTTCTTATTCCTTGCAATAACGCTAGTGCTTTTTCCTGGTTGTTGGTTGCAAAACCCATCCGCCATGCATAGTTCAATTTTTTTTTTTCCATCGGGATGAATAATTATCCCTCCCCCTAATGTTTCCCATGCTCTGGTTTATATGTTTTATTATGAATTCGAAACTACTATTTTTTTTACTTTTTGGCTATGATTGTTTTATATTAATAAAATCGCATATATCAAATGTTAATATTGCACAAACTAGTGTTAATTAAGTTGTACAAACAAATTACATTTTTATCAATCTAAAATTACAATTTTAATAAATATCGAAGTTCAAATTCCTAGAAGGTTTAGCCTTCTTCATCAGAAATACATCGCGATATAAACCTATTTGAGTGCAGAAAATTGAATTGGCTCAAATCCCAAGATCCTGCAATTTAATTCAAATTAATGGGTTTGTCTTCTTTTTAATATTTATATATTCCTTGTACCCCTAATCGTCTCCACCCCAACCTTTATATTGAGATCACCCTAATTATGTACTCACTTTGAAGTCTGAAACATTAGTTTTAAAACTCTACACCGGTTTTCCTTTTGTTATTAGAAACCTTTTTTTTCAAAATCATTATTGATAAGCCAATAAACTATTGATTGTTTTATAATTTGAGTTTTTAATGCACCATGACTAACTATGTTGGTAACCTTATGATACATACCAAAAAATACCAAAATCAATTAAAACAATCACGCATAAAGATACATAATAGTTTATTTCTAATTTGAGTTATTAATGCACCATGAGTAACTATGTTTATAACCTTATAATACACCCCAAAAAATACCAAAACCACTTAAAATAATCACACATACTACTACATATAAATTATGGCCATTCAAAATGAATCAAACCAAGAGAACGTTGTTAAACTATAAGAAAATGTATGTTAAGGCTAACAAACTTTAAGAAAATATATGTGAAATGCTCGCAGTTCCAATGTAAATCCAAGATTGGAAAAATATAACAATTATTTAAAGCCCCTTGGTAAAGCAAGACTATGATCATAAAAAGTTGGACCTTGCCAAAATCTAAAAGAAGAAAGGACCTATGAAAAGAGAAGAGCCACAATCTAAAAGGAGAAAGGCCCTATGAAAAGAGAAGAGCCACAATCTAAAAGGAGAAAGGCCCTATGAAAAGAGAATACAAAATAATGAAAATGCATTAGAAAACTAGCATGAAAAGGCATGTTTAATGGAGAAAATGTACAAGGAAATAAAAAATTGAGTAGATAGCCATACAAAATGACATCTAGGCAATTAGCAGGAGAAGGAGAAGGAAAGTGGAAAGTAGCCATATCCTCATATTTCTTACTCTTTACTTGTATTTTATTTCAAATTAGCATTTCGTTGCATATTGATTTAGTCAATATTATACTATTTTTTATACCATGTGGTTTTATTAGCATGTATCGTGTTGCATATGTATCTTAGGGTTTCTTTTTCTTGTCCAATATTTTTTAAGGTTTAATAGTAGATTCATAAAAAAATATTCTCAGAAAGTTTTGAATGACCAGATCACAATCCTCTAAGACTTGACATATGTTCTCATGAACCTTCTCATGAGTAAAAACCTTTCTAGGTGCATCTTACTACTTTTGAAACCCTCTAGATAGAACTACAACAAGTGTACACAAATAGCTTCTTGCAGTTATATTAATAACTTAATTATGTTGATAGACGTTTTTATTTGAGATTTGGGGTGGACTACAACCTATGTTTTTCAACTACGGACGAGGATGAGACAATTTGTCAAGTTTTCGGGGTTTTCTTCTTTGTGGTTTCCCAGAGGAAAATCTATGTGTCTTGTGTATCTTATGTATCTTTGATATATTGTTGTGATTATTATTATTTTAGATAAAGATCCTAATCAAATTGAATTGATGTAGAAAAACTAACAATTATAGACATATATTAGAGTTAGATAGGTTGGATATGCGTATAGAAACTATGAAAGTTAGAATTCCTTCACCCATTGGTCTATGTTTCTCGTGTGTTGTTCATTTTCCTGTTCAAATGGGAGACTTTATACTACCAGCTTACATCCAATTTCAAAATACTTCCACATCCTCTCATAAGGAGGACTCCATCATTATTTATAAATCACACTACAACTCTAAGCACCTAATTACATAGTTGACCTTCTTTAATAAGGTCCTATTACATTTATTTAGTACCATAGTGGGCGTTATTTAATATTAACAAACATAGTTGATCTAGTCCACTTTACATTGAATGGCCTCGAGTATTACATTAATAGTCCCTCCACCCCCTCATTACATCCCTAGGGAGGGTCATACAAGTTGTATTAATTTATATATATTGGATGTATAACTATTATGTAATGTTGTTTCATCATCGTCATTGATCAGAGGCTATGGCATGACATATTGGATTATAATGCAAATGAATGGAATGAAAAAATAATTTCATATTATGACTTATATCTTAATGTATGATGATTATTTCTTTTATTTCTTTTGCTTGTCTATTGTATATAATGATGGTTCTTCAAACTGAGAAAACAAATGGTTCCATTATCGGGACCTTACCATGATAAGTGTGGTGTTTTTTAGTATCATTATTAATTTTTCCAAAGATATGTAAAGGATTAGTGCTTTATATATATTGGACTCCTTTTTGGTTAGTATGCCAAGAGACTTCAATATGCATTGTTGCATGATTACCATCATACTTATGAAGTCTTTTAAGTGTATTTTCTAATGGTGATGTTTGAATGGTTGTGTAGAATGCGTAAATATATCCAATGGAATGTTAAAAATATAATTGCATTGTAGATATATGATCACAAAGTCACAATATTTGTTGAATTTTGGGTCAAAATCAGGGTAGAGGGATACATTGTTGAATTCCCAATTGATTTCAATTCGTCTTTTTTATGAGCAAAGGAATAGTTCAAAAAGGGGGCTCATTGGAGGTTGGTAAAAGAAATCACAAGATCGATGATGATGTTTTTTGTAGATGAATATTATATTCCTTTTAACCCACTAGTCATGGAAACATAATAACTCTTGCTCAAAGGTGACCTAGGATGAAACTAAAAAAAAGAGTAGTTAAAGGTAGAAGATACCATGGAAGAGGTGCAAGATCAAGAGAAAGTGGAGCATGGTTTAAAGTGGGGTTCAATGTACTAAGAGTAGTGGTTGAATAAAAAATTATAGATTCATTGGGAATTTTAAGCAGTGAGCAGGGATATTCAAGAGAAGGTAAACATAAAATCATGACTAAATAATTTGGAGAAATTGTTTAAAAGGGGAGATAAATTCAGTCAGTGGTTGAGCAAGTGTAGATTGGTGGAAAAAGGAATCTCATGAAGGATAATGTTAGGAGGAGGAGCATCTGGGGAAGAGGAGGATGTGATAGAGGAAGTATTACATGAGCGTAAATATGTTCAGATTGACTAATCAAAGATATTGTGGTGGGAAACCACATCCAAAGAAAATTTTGATCAACTGAAAAAAGAGGTCATGGTCATCAATCCACTAGAGAATGGGACACTTCATGACATGTTTCGACAATTTTAATAAGGAAATACATGATAAACAAGAATGGTATATAAGTTGAAGGTAGTGGATCGATTCTAGAACAGCATGGCATCATCCCTTACTTAGTTTAAACTACAAACCCCTAAGGTTGTAGTATGTAAATCTCTTCCTTAACCTTACTATTGAGTAAGATAGTTTTCACATCCATATATTGAAGCTTCCATCCTAAAACAAATTCAAGTGACATCATAGCTTGAATAGCAAGCGTGGTTTGATAAATCAATTGAAATCTCATGGATAAAATATAGAAGACACAATATGTGTTGAAAAAGTTCTTACAAGTCTTCCCTCGAAATTTGAATCCTTGGTTGTGACTTTGGAAGAAAAAAAGGACATGTTGTATTTTACCATTGATGAGTTACAATATTCTCTATAATGTCCCTTTTTGAAATTTTATTAAATGACAATTTTTTTCATTTTTTCCCCTATTTTGACCTTTGACTAATTTTGATGTCTAGGTCTCCAAATTGGCCCAAATGCTCCCAAATATTCCCAGAGTATATATGAATGATATTAATACTTAAATATTATGTTCAGAGATGATTTATAAACCTCCAATAACTTCTAAAAACTAGTTTTATATTCTGATCAAAGTAGGAGTCCTTACTAGCAATTTGGGGTTCAAATTCCCCCTTGAGTAAATGCTGGAAATGGATTCTCAAATGCTCCCAGGACCACTCGAATTTATCAACAGAGGAAAGGGATATGTAAGGGACATTTATATAGTCTCATATACATAATGTTTCAGTTTATACAGTCTATTATAACTCTTTCCAAAACAGATCCCAAATCACAATTTCAACCCTTGGGGAAAATGCACCAACTCTTCTCTTAATGCAATAAAAATTAGTAAAATGGATTCCAATTCTTAGGTAATGAAAATTAAACTTGAAATAAACATTAATTATAGTCCATTAATCATAAATTTATCAGAGATACATTCCTCCATTGGAGATAATAAGCATTACCATGGAATATATCAAAATAGAGTGGAAATGGTCATTGTTTGCTCATTAAAAGTCATTTTGACATACAACTGTTGGGTATTTCGACTTGAAAATTTATGAAAATGAAGAAAAGATAATATTTAACTTATTACAACCATAAATATACTAGGATGATCTCTCCCAAAGAGTAAAATAGCTCACCGAAGGCGCAATCCCTCCATGAGCATGAATATGCAAAGAAAACTGGAAATGGTTGAGAGGAAGTGCTGCAATAGAAAAACCCATAAGATTCCCTATAGATTTCACCTGAAATTAAAACTCTGTTAAATATCCTTGAGATACCTGAGTGACCTCTTCAGACACCAACTTGGATGAGAATCTTTCACCCTCAAAATTGGCTAAGGAAAGAAAACTAGTCATCCACTAGTTCTCACAATTCACAAATGATCAAAAGCCCTTATATTCATTGATTCATTTATTTTACAAACATCCTTAGCTTTATAAGGTTCCCAATCCATCCACAAACTCAAGACAATTCGAATTAGGTTGTGTGTTCATGATTTTCCATGTGTCCTCCCTTTCCTAGCCTTCCACATTCCCCAAATTCAGGTTGGAGCCCATTGAGCTTCCCCAAATCCATGTGATCTCTCTTGGATGCTCTATTTCAACCTTATATGTTATATATGTCAGTTTTCATCATTCATATATTATTTTTGTCATAGGTTTCATAGCATATTCATCATTATTTTCATAGAGCTAGGGAATCTAGTCCAAGTGTCTCACTAGCTCCAAAATGACTCTTCCTCTCCCATGTAAGTTACATTTCCTCAAAAATTCGATCTATCATGCATATGGACAAGTGCATTAGCCTTATAAATCATCCAATAACCTTTAGGATTCACATGGATTCGAAATTGCAAGAGGATGATGCAATGTGGCACCAAATTTCTAGGTTGTGTGGGCCCCATAGTCTCCATGTGTATACATGCTCCATTGCCACCTCAATTTTTTCTTGTATTTATTTAATAAGATAAATTATTAAATATTTATCTAGTTCAAACATCTGAACATCATTTATTATCTCCCTTATTAAAATTCCAAATGTATCCATCCAACCTAGGGAACTAGTAGGACTGATGGAAGTGTCCCGCTATGCAATTATTTGAATGGGGACATTAAATTCACTCATCAATCATGAACATAGAATCAATAGATGATACACATCATTCAAAGGTGAATTTGTAACAAAATCATTGATAAGCCATGGAAGAGGTAGGGGGAGATAAAGTTCTAGAGGCAGAGGAAGAATTTTTTCCAAAGGAGGATGCATCAATAGTCCTGTAAATGTCATTGGTACATGATAGAAACAAAACCCGAGTGAGCCAAGTGGTCATAGGTTTGATAAGTAAAAAATTCAATGTCATTGTGGCAATAAATTTGGTCATTATGCATAGGAATGAAGGAAGAAACAATATGACCAAGGAAGGAAAAATCAAAACCAATCGAGCAACACCAACACTTTGTCGAGAAAAATATTGTTGGCATGCACATCCTCGATTGAGTTCAATTTTGTCCAAGAAATTTCATGTGACATATGGTATTTAGATTTAGGTTGTAGCAATCATATGACTAGAAATTTAAATTTGTTTTCCATTTTAGATAAATCAGTCCAAACTGATGTCACACTTGGAAATAATGTCTAGTTCACTGTTTTGGGAAAATGTATGATTGGTATTCTAACCAAACAGGGGGAGTTAAAATTTGTGGCTGATGTTTATCATGTAGAAGGTATGAAACATAATATTTTGAGTATCAGACAGTTGATACAAAAATCTTATAGAGTCTACATAGAAGACAATCACCATGTGATTAAATACACATCCAAGAAACCAACTAATAGAAAAAGTGCCAATGAAAAGAAATTTCGTGTTTCCTTTGAGAATAAATATAGATATGAAAGGAAATACAAATATGGGAGCTACATGTAAGGCAGAAAGCAAATAAAATACATCATTGATTTTTTAGCAGCATTTCAAACAAAAGTTTAGGATGATTTATGGCTGTGGCATTTCATATTTGGACATCTGAATTTTGGTGGGGTGAATCTATTGCACACAAAGAATGTGGTGAAAGGATTTCCATTGATCAATAAACCATACTGAATTTGTGAAGGATGCATTTTTGGAAAGCATAATAGAGAGACTTTTCAAGTCAAAAAGTCATACAGAGCATGCACACCACTTGAGAGTGTACACTCTGATATTTGTGGCCCAATGCATACTTCATCCATGGGTGGATGCAATTGTTTCTTACATTTATTGATGATTACTCAAGAAAAACATGATTCTATTTTCTAAAACATAAATCTGATGCATTTCGTTGTTTTCGGTAGTTCAAAGCACTCATGGAGAACCAAAGTGGACATCGCATCAAAATATTAAGGACGGACAGAGGCAGTGAATATGTCTCAAATGATTTTCTAATTTTTTGCAAAACTCATGGAATACACAAGAAATTCAATAAACAGTATACACCTCAGCAGAAAGGTGTCGCAGAAAGAAAGAACATAACAATTATGGAGATGGTGCGCAACATGATGGAAACCAAGCACTTGCCAAATGAATATTGGGTTGAATCAATAGAAAATCTTGTATATATTATGAACCAATGTTTGACAAAGAGTGTGAAGAACAAAGTTCCTCAAGAAGCATGGACAGGGATGAATCACAGTTTTTCTCATTTAAAAGTCTTTGGTTGTGTCATATATGCTCATGTTCGAGATGATATAAGAAAGAAACTAGACAACAAGGGACACACATTTATTTTTGTTGGATACTTTGAAGACACAAAAGAATACAAGTTGTATGACCCTGTCACAAGGAAGGTAATCATCAGTCTCGATGTTTAATTTGTTGGGAATGAAGCATGGGATGGAACCATCGAAAATAATGTCAATATTGTGTGGAATGTCGATCATGATGACATGATCGAGAAAGTGGTTCAAATACCACATGTAATTCAAACGACCACAAAACCATTGACTCACATGACACCATGACATGTTTCAACACAAGTCGTAGATTAAGCTACACTGACAAGCACACCAAGAGGACATTAGACTCCATCAAGTAGTTTTTCGAGGTCAACATCGACAAATCCAATGAAGAAAATAAGTATGTGTGAAATAGATGAAGCTGGTACACCAAATTCATTCTCTCTCTTTTCATTAGTTTCTCAAATAGATGATCTGCTAGCATTTGAGGAAGTTGCTGAAGAAGAAGTATGGGCACAAGCCATGGATGAAGAAATAGAGTGCATAGAGAAGAACCAAACATGGGAGCTGGTTGAAGTACCAAAAGATAAATATGTAAACAACGTCAAATGTATTTACAATACCAAGCAAGATCTTGATGGGAATGTGCAAAAGAACAAGGAAATAATGGTCGCAAAAGGGTTCACACAACATCTTGGCATAGATTTGAATGAAACTTTTACACCTATCGCACACATGGATACAGTCAGAACAGTTTTGGCCATTGTTGCACAAAACAAATGGCATGTTTATCAAATAGATGTTAAATCACCTTTTTTGAATGGTTATAAGGAGGAGGAAGTATATGTGGAAAAATGAAAATTTTATGAAGTTTCGGGACAAGAGAACAAAGTATACAAGCTAAAAAAGGAACTCTATGGTTTGAAGGAATATCTAAGAGCTTGGTACAGTCGCATTGATTCCTATCTCACTCAAAATGGATTTCACAGAAGTGAAAGTTAACTGACATTGTACACCAAAGTGAATGAGAAAGGTAACATGTTAATCGTATGCCTGTATGTAGATGATTTAATATTTACTGGAGATTTTTTCATAAAGGATCTTAGAACAATCATGGAAATCGAATTTGAAATGATCGCGTTGGGGTATTTGAATTTTTTTTGGGCATTAAAGTCCAGCAGTATAAAAGTGGTATTTTCATATCACAGTTGAAGTATGCAAGTGTAGTTTTAAAAAGATTCAACATGTCTATCGTAATACATACGCAACACTAGTAATAACAGGTTTAAAATTGAGAAAGGATGATGATGGATCGATTGTATATCCTACGATGTTTCAAAGAGTTGTTGGAAGCCTTATGTATTTAACAACGACAAGACCATACATCATTTATGGAGTAAGTATGATACAGAGATTCATGGAGTCACCAAAATACTCTCATTGGAAAGCAGGAAAGATAATTCTGAGCTATGTAAGTGGAACAAAAGACCTTGGAATAATGTATTCAACCTTATAAAATTGTAAACTAATTCGACACACTGACAGTGATATTAGAGGCAACACATATGACAAGAAGAGCACATCTGGGTACACATTTCATTTTCATATAGGTTTTGTACCATGGGACTCAAAGAAACAACCCATATTAACTCTGTCTTCAGCATAAGCAGAGTATGTTGCAGCTACAATCCCTGCATGTCAAGCTGTTTAGATGCAGAGAATTTTACAATATCCGCCGCATAAACCACAAGAACTAACAACCATTTTCTGCAACAACATTTCAACCATTGCATTATCAAATAACCATGTGCTTCATAAGAGAACCAGGCACATTCAAAAAGTGTATCATTTCATAAGAAAATTGGTGAATAATAAAGAATTTTGCAGGATTGAAGATCAACTTATAAGCATTTTTACAAAGCCATTGGAAAAGGATTCTTTCCAGTATTTACGAAGTTATTGAGGAATGACAACTTTTTCTTGGTAAATTTTGTCATGAACAAAGTAAGTTTCAACTCTAAAACATTTTTAGTATTTTGTTTTAAAATCTGCATCTACTCATAATTAAGGGGGAGTGTTGGAAATATTAATTACTCGATGATCCACATAGCATATCATATGAATTTGTCAGAGACTATAGCAGGTCATTTTTTGTCAAACAGTCACTAATAGAATGAATATTTCATGTATCTCATATATAAAGCAGTCAAATTACATTTCTGAAGATAAGTTTCTAGGTAAATAGTTATTACAGTCTTTAATGTTAAGTTGGTAGCTTCACAGATAAGTAATTTTAGTCTGTCTATATGAAGAAGAAGAAGATTGTAAATTGATAGATGTAGAGAGAAGAAGAGAAGTGTGTAACGGTGTGGATAAGAAGAAGGAAAAAATATGTGAAGAGTTTGAAGCTCAAGCTTCTGTGTTTTGGAATGTGTTGAGAGTATAAGCTCTATAAAAGGTGAAACATCCTTGTAAATTTCCAAGTTTGTATTTGCGGCAATAGTTCTTTGGTATGCCACGAATATATATAGTTTATGGTTGAATGCCAATTTTATTTATGCCACACGTCTTCTTTAGATTTAATTGAGTAAATCTTCTTTACATTTACCATTTAGTTAAAGACACAAAGAATCCATAAATATTTCACCCTATAAAAGTTTGAGTTTTTATCTACAGAATGCTCGAAATAAGTCTTCCTTAATATTTGGTTATATGATATTGTGAGTTTGTCGCAAAATAGTTGTGTCACAGTTTATCCCAAGTTACCGTCTGTGAAAAATATTTTTCATATCATAATTATATATACTCAGAAATATTTTTTTTTTATTAAGTTCAACTAAAAGTGATCCAGTCGAAGTGGGCGTTGGTCACAACCAAAAGGGTGTCACGGTAAAAGCTGGTCGAAGTTAAGTAGGTGTCTGTCGATGTAAAAGTGAAAAGTTTGTAAAAAGTGTCTCCACCAAAACATGAAATTTGAGTCTTGTCGTAGAGACGTCAGCCGCAGTAAATCCTTGTCACAATAAAAGGTAGTTACAGTAAAACCCAGTGCCACTAAATTTTGGTTACAATTATTTTGGTCGCAAGTATTTCCATTGAAGTAAAAAGGTGGGGTTTCCAAGGTATTTTTTCACAGCCCCAAAAGTCAAAAGTGAAAAAAAAATTAAAGAAAATTCTTGGTGCATGGTAACTCAAGTTAATCGTCACAACCGTCGTCCATCTCCACCAAGAAACGGTAAGAAATTATTTATTTCTCATGAATTCATTTTGGACCATATTTTTATCTCAACTAATGCATCGGCCACTCTTCAAATCCTTAATCAAACTGAACAATCTTCAAGTGAGGATGAAATCCATAAATTGCAAGATTGAAACAACGAAGAAAAGGAAGACACCTTGCCTGAATTGAAAAGAACTAGAAATGTCCCATTAATGAAGAAAAGGAAACTATTGTATGGTAGAAGACAAATATGTCAATTTCTTGAAAAGAACGATGAATACATGGAAGAAACCTTGACTAAGTGGGGAATTCTACTAGTTCTACGACTAGTGAAGATGGTATTGGGTAAAATAAGCTCCCCAACCTTGGCTCTAAGATTTTTCCAATGGGCCAAAACACAAATAGGGTTTAAACATAACGATTCAACTTATGAAAATATTGGCAATATTGTCAGCTCTTTTAAGGACATAGAAACCCTAGAAAAAATTTTGTCAAACAGATTTTTTGAAGGTCCCAAATTTTATTTCAAAACATTTTCCTTTGCCACATCCTGGCATGATAATCCTACTATGGTAAATAAAGTTTTGTAAATGATCAATAAGCTAGGGCTTTCTTCGAGAATATATGCTTATGAAATACTTATTGGTTCTTCCTATAGAACGAATCGTGTCAATGCATCCTTAGTTGTTTTGGAAAAGAGAACAAGTGTTGATTGAGCTACAAGAATGCATGCTTATCGTCCCCTTATAAAGGTGCATTGTAAGAAAAAGATGGAGAAGCCACATGAAGTGTTATTGTTCTTTTTGTCAAACTCAATGATGAATGTTATTATGCTTTTCTTGCACTGGTGTTTTTTTTTCTTTTTTGAATTTCAATGTTTTCAAATTTAAACATGAGCATGGACCAAGTAAATTAGATTCCATTTCCTGAATAAATCCTAACAATAATTTAATAATCTATTCATACCTAAAATTGAAAATCTAATATTATTCTTCTCTTCGATATAGACCCATTTGGTGGTGAAAAATTTAGAATGCTAAACCTATATTCCAAAATTTTCTTCTTTGAGCTCTTTGGTGGAGCAAGAAGGTCTTAAAGATCTCCTTGGATGAAATATCTATCGATATCTCAAGTTCAATAAGATGGAGAGCATGGAATAATTTACAAAGAAACTTCAGGTTGGGAATAATAAAAGAATTGTATATAAACATTTGATAGAAAACTACACTTGAGCTATTGAGAAACCCTTATGTAAAATAAATTAACTAACTTTATGGTTTGACATAGAAAATCTATTGAAATATTAGGAAATTGGAGTTCTTATTGGGACTATGAATGGTCCAAAAATGATTTTGAATTAGATAAGAAAATGGAATTTAATAGCCTGGTGGGAAAGCTCAAGCAATCGAGTGTTGTAAGTTGTGAGGAGAAGGTATTGGGGTCAAATCCCCTAATGGCTATACATTTATATATAAGGGTCTCACTTAATGTCCCCATCGGGTTAAATCTACAATCAAAGAAAATGGGGTGTAACTCCTCTTCAAGTGGCCCCACTATGATTTCTTCTTGTGGACAAAGTAGCCTTGTTGGGCATTTGTGAACCACAACATAAAAAAAAAATGAAATTTAAACCAAAGAAAAAGTCTTTCTTGTGGCAAATTTTTTAAAAACAATCCTCTAAAAGTTAGACCATATTAATGAATTTAGTGGCTAATGATCACTAATGGATCTATGGATCGGAATTTCAAGAAGATGGAAAGCATGGAGTAAGTTACCAATAAATTTTGACCAGAGTGTATAAATTTAGTAGTGGCCTTTAATGAGACAAGAATTCACTTTGTTTTGAATTGAAATCCAACATTGGGAGTAGTGCGACCTTAGATTACAACAAGTTGTTAGCAGAGCTTAAAGAATGTGTGAGTATATAACACAAAAATATGCTCCTTAACCCTTCACGTCCGATGAAATTGCATTTCCAATGGATTTTCAAGGGGTATTAAAGGGTATTCCTAAGTATTTATGGATCTATTTGACCAATATTTTAAAGGAAATCACATATGTACATAACTTAGAGGAGATACCAAAAACATTCACATTTTGTTATAATAGTTTCTATTTTCTTTTCTAGAATTTACATGTCTCTTAACCCGTCATCTAATACATTCTTTGTTGAGGAATAATCGAGGAACTAAAAAAGAGCAATGCATTGGTTAGGAAACTCTGGAATGCACTACTATAATTATATCACCTATTGTTGTAGATTGGTCATGTATCTCTTAAAGTTGTTGATGAGGTCAAAGAGGGATTGAGTGCAAGGGAATGCACCCCATACCTCTTTGACCTCATCTCCTATGCATGTGTGGTTGAGATTAAGTTCTCTAGAAATAAAAATTTACTTATTCAATATAAACAATGAAATATTCTCAAACAAATGCAAAAATGAAAGAAGGAAATAATTCACACATTTAAGGACATGTGGCATAAGGAAACTTGTCTACTCATTCTCATTATTATCAACTCTATTTGTTCTTGTGTATCAATTTTTTCTACATCATAGTCTTTCCATTCCTTTATGCACCAATTTTTTCTAGTTTGTTATGTTACACTTGTCTCTTTTTCATGTGCAACAACTTATGGTCACTATGTGTTATGCTACTTCCTTGGTTCCCAAATTTTCTTCACACAACCATTTTAATTGTGCATGAACATTTCACATAGTCATTAAATTCTCACTTAGCATGCTTATGAAAGAAATCAACCAACAATTCATTCTTCCTTGTCTACTTAGATTGTACACTACAATATTCTACACTCTGCCTAACTTCATTGCTGCTGCATACAATCCTCGTAATCTTAAGTGCAACATTTTCTGGGAGTATGCATAATGCTAATACATCAAATTCACTTTGGAAATAAAATCATGCCCATCCCCGCACAATTTTTCATTTTGTCTATCATCAATATTCAATTTCTTCTGTGATTTTTTTATACTCATCTTGAAAAATACAAGTGTTTTTTTCAATATCTTTATCTTTCCACATCACTAAGTACTTCTTATGCATTTCATTGTGGATATCGAATATTTTTTTGATCAAACCCTTCTTCAATATCTTCCACCTTATACTTTTTGATGTGCCAATCTATCTTGTTTACTTCCTCTATTGTGTCATCAATTTCTACTCTATACTCATAAAAATACAACACATTGACTATTGGTGAAATATCCAACCCTTCAGGGAAATCCATTTTGTATGCCTTCCTTCCAAATTTCTACTTTGTTACACATTAACCTATCTTCTTCACATTTAAATTGGTATATGCATCCTTAGGATAACACCCCTTTTTCAAATGACAATCACTTCATATCCAACTACAAAAGACTTAACTCTCCTATGTGTGTATACATGATCCTTATTATCATCATTTTGTGTTTTTGTACATCTACACACACCTTATTCATACTTTATGGGAATGCTTTTATATCGACACTCTTATGTCACGTACCCATACCCCATTATCATGCAGAATTAAAAAATTTCATTGAGAAATTTTACAGTTCATCGAAACATAGGGCATGGTCGCAAACCACTTCTCGACATTTCCAAAACTATCACACTCCTTCCCGTCTTCCATTAATCAGCTCGATGATCTGCAGGGAAATATCTTAGAGGAGATCAAACGGCAGAGAGAAAACATGATGGAAATCAACGATCCCGAACGGTCCTGTAGACTGGAGCCAAATTGATGGTTTAGAATCCACCCCCACAAATCAGCAGTGCAGATAGCCCAAGTTGCTGTGTCGAAAGTTATGAAACTGGCAATATCACTTCCTACAACCCGCATTCCGCATGGGGAACAGATCAATGGTAGAAAATCATCCCAGAAAGATCAATGGTGTGAAAATATGAGCTAGCGGGGCTGGGAATTATGGAAATCGTGACACCGCAATTCCACATCCCACAAGTTGCGGAAGGGAAAAAATTGTGGAAACCATGATATGTGAACCGACATTCTGCATCCTGCATCTCGCATAAGGATCCTGCAAGTTGTGGAAGGGAAAAATTGCAGAAACCAGGATCTACAAACTGACATTCCATAGCCTGCATCACGTAGACTGCGTAAATGGATATTTTTAGCAAGAAACCCAAATTTTTCCATTGAAGTCTTGGATCAATTTGATCATTTAGGCCATTACCGATCTGGCTAATCTACACTGCAACTTAGTTCAAAATGCATTGATGTAAAACATACATAGATGCCTATAATTGCAGTTATTCAAAGGAACAATGCATCAATTCAAGACAAGAACATGTTCATCACATTCCATTAAGCAATTTACAATACAAGAATACAACGGCATAGAATAACATAGAGAAGAACACTTATCTTGAACAGAACTTGTCCTGCAACCAGCTATGTCGCTGCAACGTTCCACCCAACCATAGGCTAGTGTGCTATTTAATCTCTTAGCAATACTGCCACCCACGAGCTGGGCATGATCTTCCCCAAGGAATAAGGAACATTATTAGGATTCACCCATAGCCCAGGATACAATTAAAATTCAGTCAAGCCAACATATTTGGGTTTATCAGACTTACACAGGTAATGGTTTACACTTAGCCAAATTCACATGAGACACAACCAAGCCAACAGAGGGTTTTATTAGGCTACCAGCCAATCCATCCTTCCAGTTGGGTTTATTAGGCTATCAAGGAGGTGGAAAGACTGACTGCTAAACTAGTGAACTGAACCCCAGAGCTATGAACACCAACACCAGATCTAGCCTGATTTCTAAAAAATTACACACCCAAGACATGGAAGCATTCCCTTGTTTGCTACATAGTCCCTCATGCCATGCCTTCCCTTCCAGTGCTATTCAGGGCATGGAAAGAGGAAAACCAACCTTCTAGATTGGTCTGTGAGGTTCTTTCACACACCAGGTTTATCAAGAAAGTCAAGAATCTATTTCCATTCCTTCAATCAATTCAAATACCAAACATGGATGCACACATAGGGATCTACATCCTAGGATTTATCAAAACGTAGCAGATGCCAGGGATTACATACACACACAAAAATTTACAAATTTCTGAACATTGTCGGTGCCAAACCGATTACTGCAAAAATTCTAAAACAAAAATGTTGCTAGTATTTCAAAACAAAGCCACAAAATTAGATTTAGGGCATTCCTATTTAGGAAAGAAACTAACACACTAGAGAAAACATGAACAGAACAAATCCACATAGGAAAAACCAAAACGTGAAAGGGAATAGATCGCCGAATAGGAGAAAAAATCATGATGGTTCAAACTCATATTAGTTTTTTCTTTCGGACTGCTACATGAATGCCCAATTCGAATTTCCAAAAAACGTTTTGTTCCCCCAAAACGTGCGGGAAGGCGGAACATTGCCATATGAGGGAAGAATGGACATTTTTGGTGTTTTCTTGCCCAAGAAATTCAAAAAAACATTTTTCCCAAAGTCGGGCTCTACCCAATTTGAATTTCCCCACTCTTCCAATCCCCCACTCCCTCATCCTTAGGAAAAATCATGCCCACATCTCATTTAGTTGTGTTGTCATAGCCGACTGTGGGTTTTAATTAAAAATTGCAATTTTAACATAATGTTCAATTGTTAACGTTGAGCTAGCATAAAAAAAAATACCATCGGCCACACCTTAATTTCTGAAACATAAATACTAAATCGAT
Source organism: Pseudotsuga menziesii (assembly GCA_001517045.1). NCBI lineage: Eukaryota > Viridiplantae > Streptophyta > Pinopsida > Pinales > Pinaceae > Pseudotsuga > Pseudotsuga menziesii. The sequence goes on from LPNX010784198.1 coordinate 374,236, forward strand.
GGTGGATCTTTTTCCTAGCTCCACACCATGATTATTTACATCATTTATTTAATTGCAAAGGGGTCAAAACCAGGGTGTTACATATTACATGTCTCCATTTGAAAATTCAGTAAGTTGTTAAATCCTCTTGAGTTATGTCCAAACATAATTTGAAATAGTGATTGGCAATTCAAGCTCTTCATGGAACTATTACACGCAAGCTTTCTGTGCACAAAAATTAAATCTCAGTAATTCAACTGCTCTCTATCAATGAACCTCAATATATTTTGTAAACTTCTATTTACAAATTTGAGTTGCCCATTTCTCTATGGTTTTACATTGAACTATACCACAACAATTTTGTTTCTAATTTCTTTTGCAAAGCCATTCAAATTGGCTTAAAAACCTTGTGTGTCTTTTTTATTTCAGAGCCTATAGCAACCCATTGAAACATGCTACTCTCTTAAAGAATAACTTTGTGCATGAGTTGCATCATTGGTCTCCTATAAGGAATCAAATATGACATCTTCAAAAACATATCAACCAAAAAAAACAAAGCATGAAATCTTTTTCATGTCCTTAATAGTCCAAGTTATACAAAAATCCATTCACAAATATTATGAAGGCGTCTTTAGTATTGACAACAATGTTTATATTTTTTTATTTTTATTTGTACCTTTCACCATCTAAAGTGAAATTTTAATCTATTTACAAATATACTTTCTTGTTTGGGAAATCTTGTACACTGCTATCTTCTTTGATAAGTTGATGGTCTTATCTTGGCCATGATGTCCTACTAAACCTCCATTATTAGCAAATTCTTCCACATCGTACTTTCAGTATGCATCTCTGCTTCCCTTTGAAAAAGTATCCTTCGTATTTTAGATACATAAGAGTACAATGACCATGAATAGGAATAATACATGATATCACATATGTAGTCATAGCCACATACAATATACATAGATCAGAATCTCCATGATGAAGATATACAAAGGAACATGACCTCCATAATGGATGAAGATATAACATATCAAGATCTCCATAGTGGCTGGAAATATCTGACATATACTAGAATCAAGTCACGAGAGCTGAAATCTCATGAACACTGGCACGATCAAGGAGGTAGCATNGTCTTCTACACAACTGATATGAGTACATGTCCTACTATGTGAATAGAGGTGTCGAGGTCAAACATAGTAGTCCATCGTATGATTACCGGTCATTAATGTATACCGTTAACAGACGCGAGATCACCCACCGATAATGAAAATGGGAATCAAGGTACTAGAGTGCAAACTAACAAGTGTGAATAAATGTGTTGAGGTCGAACACTTGAGAGGATCCATCGATCAGGTGACATTGATGTATTCCCAAGAAATTGTCGATGGCGAGAGAACCTGCCACTAATGACTGCAAGTCTCAAGGCACTCAAAATGACTCTAGACTCCAATCCCAGAATAAATGATCTGAAGTCAATGGGATGAAATCCGTTGGAAGGAGGGCATTAAGGCATCCCCCATCATCCAACACAAGGTACTCAACAAAGCTGTATAATGTGGAAGGACTTGATCATAAGGTGCACGAACCAGTAACTGTACCGGGAATGGCCGACATGCAAAGTCAAGATAACTGAGGAATGGCCGACTCAGGTTTCAACTTCCTTCAAATAAGAGCATAACGGCATATGGTGACTAAATGAAGGAAGCATAGACTCGATATACAAACTGGGACATCTCTGCGACACAGGAGGCATCAATAGAGGCTCCATAGGGACTAGAAGCTTAACCAGTCGGTGGAGATAAACTCAGATAAACAAGTACAGCTCCTAAAGTCAAACTATAACACAACCAATGGATGTGATATGCAGTGCTCTGTTTGAAGGTGATACGACTCGACAGCTGCCAAAGATAACATCTTTCCTTGTCCGACTTTTTTGGTTGTTTTATTTTTTTTGGACTTTTTCAGTTATTTATAAAGCTTGAAAAAAGAATAAAATAGCTTTATAGTTACAAACTAGGAGGAGATGAGTGTCATAAGGGAAAACAAACTAGTTCCAAGTAGTGGAACATACCTATGCTCAATGCAAGGATACATGTGTAAGATATCGACACTCAGGGGAAAATCCCCTCCTAGTAAAAAGGGAATCAAGCTACAAAGGATATAAAAAATGGCTCTGCATGGCTAGACATGAGACAAGCTCAGGGTATATGGCTGAAACGCAATGTCAGGGGAGCCAGCATAAATCTCAATAAGGCAGGAAAAGCTCATGATAACGCATTCACAACTTGACATGAGGGAGTCCTGAGGGAAATAGGCCAGTAAAAGATCAAGAGGAGTATGAGGCTCTTGCGAAATGTCATGGAAATACTATACAAAGGACTCCCAGACCTAAGAGAGGACTCACAACATGGGTACCAAATGCAAAGGGGAGATGACTAGGACACCCATGTATAGGAAAGCTCTACCATTCACATAGTATCACTTCTAACAGCAGCATGAAGGTTCCGTGATACCATGGAATGGGTTCATACCTAAGGCTAAGATGGAACGGTCATAAGGCAATGCATAAGTGCAAGCGGATGTGATATCCTAACCTATATGCCAGTTCAGACATAATACCTGTGATAGGAATGAACGAGTCGAAACCTCAGAGAGAGTGTACAACAACTGGACCCTACATGACAATCATATTAGTTCAACATAACCCAACATAGTCAATAAAGAATCCAAACTATAGGATATAGGGAGGAATGATCATGACAATAGCACCTAAAGGAAACAATTTGGTGAATGATGGGACATAAAAAGGAAATTAAGGTGTAGACCCAACATTCACGCATCCACTACCACCCCCATGAGGGTGAGCACCGGTGTAAAGACCAAGCGAAGGGAATAAAAATCCTCCACAAATGGAGTAGAGGATGGAAAATGACCATTCCCAAATATATGAGCACGGTAAGGGGCTGTGATGCCCCCAAGTCTAACACCAGGGTCCATATTAGGACCAAAGATGGGTGATAGGATACCAGGCATGTCGAAAATAAAAGAACCCAAACTCGAGAGAACATAAATATACTCAAGTAACCATGATCCCAAAGGCCGACTAGTGCACAAAGAGCACACTCCTAAGAAAATATACAGCCAAAATACAAGCAAACCAAGGGGAGGATATGTGAGCTCCCGAATGCAGGAGGTATGTCTCGCCTAGGAGAGGATCAAAACTCCCATACACTACAAGCAGAGGTACGTAACCAATTATAGTGGCCCTCAGCTTCTACGCATAAATAAACTGTGCTATCCAACCTCTACCTGGCCGGGACACCCGCATAATAACGCTTGCAAAGTACCCCCTCGATATCCTAGGTAAGGCCACTAAGGTCACCTCAATATAATCAATGCTCAGGCGGATAGTCGCAGGTGGGATTGACCATATGGGTAGGGTATCAAATCCCAAAACTCTCGAAAGAGCCCCCAGATACGAATACAACCCTAGAAATATCTCTGGTGCTACTCAGTTATGACTAGGGGTCATCCCAATCAATAATCGCTCAGACTGCCTCGTGCTTAACTCCCTTTTGAAAGGAGGATCCTGAGAACACTGGTTATACCAAGGAATTCACACACTCACCTAGACAGACACATATATGTTGTTGTTTAATAATCTTGGAGAATTTACTCACAATGAACTATTCCAAGACCCTAAAACCTAATCTTGTTGGTGCACCCTAGAAAAGAAAAGACTGTAATTAATTTTATTATGCGTTGATTTTAGTTGGCTGTAATTACTCAAAGGGAAATGGCCATGCAACTAGTGATATGAAGACTCAGCAGTGAAATAAAAGTGCACACCATAACAAACAATGCTAAGTGCAATCTTTGTCAAATGAAAAATAGGGTATGCCACTACATGAGATGCATAAATATATATTCATTTCCGAATTCCAATGCAATCCTTACTATGTGAAATCCTAAATAAAACTCTCATCCAAGCAATCCAATGCAAGTACCTTCTCAAATCCATATCTAAGATGCAACTACTTTGTATTTTTCAATATAAAAGAATGAAAAATGCAATAAAAGTCATCTAAAACTCTCAGTCTCTGTAACAAGTATAAAAGACAAGCCTAGCAAGACACCAAGACAAAAAGAGTAATGCACTAATAGAAAAACAAAAAGGATAAATGACTAAAAATACTTTCAAAGAAAAATCAATGAAAACGCAGTCTCTGGTCACAAAAGAAGCATCCAACAGACAACATCAGACCCAAGGAAGACCAAACCACACTCACAACCCACCCAATAACTTCCCACAACATCAAACTCAACCAAAAGGGAGGATGTATGCAACTGTATAAAGAACAACTGCATATGTACGCAACTTTTGGCCAAAAATCCGCGTATGTACGCGACTTTTAGCCAAAAACCTACGTATATAGAGAAGGCAGTGGTAAAAAGCAGGCCAAGGCCAAACCAATAAAAGGGAATGTCAATGGACAAACATACTATAAAATGCGACACATAAACAGGGAGAAACCAAGAGCAAGTCAATAGTATCAAGCCCATTGTGCCCGCAAACCCCAAATAAAAACAAGGAACATCCCCAGTGGAGTCGCCAATTCTGTTACGGAGAGAAATTCCTATGGCTTGGGGTACCAAAACAGACAGCTTGACTCCAGAAATCAATCCTTTCCAATATACAATAGAAATTAAATGTCTAACACTAAAGGATCAAACCTCGTACCTTATTCCGGACGGTTGAAGTAGATCCCCGTTGACCTTTCCAACTTCGGCTTGAATTGATAGATTACTTCCTCAACAACAAGTAAACAATACAAGCATTCTATATATCATGGTGTTAGCTCTATTCTAGCATATATAATCAATAATGTAAAAGCATTTGACATAATCCCATGGATAAATTATTCATTCAAATACACATTATTGGACAGGAAAGGATATTTCTATTAATATAAATAAGAGATTACAAGATACAACCTCTGACGGCACGTCTGCGAACCGGAGAAACTAAATCCCCCACTTGGGACTCTACCACTTCAATCCTCCATCTCTCGATAGCAAGCTCACAAGCAAAAGGCAAGCTTGGGAAGAACACAAAAGTGCTCCAAGGGACAAAGGGATGCATACTCAAGCATAAGTTCCGGCAACAATGGACTATAGTTTCTTTGCTCTCAATTCTCTCTTCTTTCCTTCAATGTACCAAGGGGTTCCTTATATAGCTTTCAAAGGGATAATGAAAGGTCGAATCTGAGCGATCTCAAGGCATAGGGAAGGCCAGGAGTCAAATGAGTCAGATCCATTTCAAGGAAAAATCCAAAAGGATTTGGATTATGCACACATCCCAATGTATGCGGTTTTAGTGGTCAAACCCGTGTATATCCGCACTTATGGGTTTAAAAGTCGCGTATAGCATTTTTAATATGTTTTTAGGGATGATCAAGGAAACATCAAAGGACAAAAAGTGGTCCATATGGTCTAAGGAGTCTGCAGCGGGACAGGGTAAGGCCATACAAAGTGTGATTCACCTAGAGTGGTGAAATCCTCTATAATAGATAGTATATCTACATTGTTATCCAACAACTATATTTTTCAGCCTTCTTCAATTTACACAAAATATTAGTGTTGCACATATGTCTCTCTAATTTATACAAACCCAATGGACTCATTATTTTTTATTGTCAACATAATTGTTCTCATGATTACTTAACAGATTTGAAACTGTGTTCTCTTTCCCATACTTAGGGTTCAACAAAAAAGTCTATCCTTTCATCGTCTGAACCTACTTAAAGTACCTTTGACTCCACTACCCCTAATTCTAAATAATATTTATCTCGTGATGACTCCTATACAAAATGAACTCCCATATTGTCTTGGGTGCTTAATCACCTGTATAAGAACATAGAATTGTTTGTCATGTGTTTATTACTTCTTCTATTTCTCATTGAATCTCATTGAAGTATATGCCACTTACTTTCTTTCTTGACTCAATATTGTTCCGATTGATTTTTCGCTTCCATCACAATCAACTTGAAACATGTTGCTAAAATCAATAAATGCCACTCCAAATTGTTTTGTGATAGCACATCCCAACTTAATCTACAATCCTTCACACATCCCTTGATGAGATACGTGTAGAAATAGAAATACCACGGAACTCCATACCTCAATAGCACTACATGATGTGGGCCACTCCAAAATAGACAGACTTACATTCTCTTGATCCATGTGTAAACCTCCTTGGTGCACAATCAATTCAAAATACAATGAAATTATAGTTTTCACCTTTAAGTGCAACTACCTTCCACTGAAATTCTTAGATACCAATATTAGAAGTTCAAAATGTTTAAATCCACTTACGTCGAAAATAAAAATGTTATCTAGATAGACAACCAAAACTTACCAATTTATCATTGGAACACCTTTTTCATCAACCACATGAACATGCTTGATACATTGGTCAACCCAAATGGCTTATCCAACCATAGGTATAATCCATCCTAGGACTTGAATGCACAATCTTCAATTCATCACCTTCTCTTATCCTGATTTGATAGTATATGCTCCTCAAATCTATCTTTGAGAGTTATATTGTCCCATAAAAACTTTGCATAGAGTTAGAAATTCTTGTCATTATCACTCTAAACATTATTGTGATCTTGTTCAACATTTTATGAGGAATCAAAACATAGTTGATACAGACATTGAGTAAAATTAGTGTTAGAAAATGAGCTCATGAAAGAAAAAAATATCCCTTATTTCTTTGGAATGCTTTGAGGGTTGTGGAGTCCATGTTTTAGTTCAATTCTAGTAATGAAAGGCCCCATTGTTGATGAATCATTGGATTATTGAAAGTGCTCCACTAAAAGATTCCATCCTTGCACAACACACAGAACCCATCACCTACATTTGCAATAGTATGTTTATACTCGAGTTCTATGCATCGACGTACCAAAGATTTCTATGAAATAAAATTTAGAAAATTAGGTTTGGATTCTATTCAAATACATTAGGATCATATGATTATATATAGTAACATCGATTTTTCGACCTTAAATCTATTGAGCATCCACATAAATTTAAAAAATGAAAATAAAAATAAATCATGTCCAAATTTCTTGGTAGTTGCTATGTATAAAAAAATAAATGGTGTAAAAAAAATTGTGCTGGAAAATCTCAGGTACCGACAGTAGGGATTCTTCGCAATAACCATTCCCAATTAGGTCGTTTATCGTTTGGTATGGGGAATCCGTCCGGTTAACGACCCGGTTACTGTAGAGTTAAAGTAAAGTTTCAAATCTATTTACCGATTGCGGCTTGGCCCACCATTTATGTATTTTATCTTTAAGGATGATATGCAAGTGCCTATACTAAATGCAGGTGATTGCTAAAAAAAGAACCTCATAAGTAGTTAGCCGTGTAGTGAGATGTGCAGGGTCTTAACTCTCGCCTTACATGAATCGATTATCCCCCAACCACCCAAAGCAAAAAAGCAACTAATCTAAAATTATCTATTCTAACCTATACCTAGGGACCAAGAATTATATTTATATGAGAAATATGTTGTATTTTCTGCATGTTCAATTCTACATGTAGCTGATAAAATCAATATACATAAACACAATAGAAAGATAACATAAAGATAGCTTCACGAAGTTAAAACATCTATTACTCATTCATTGAATAAGATTCATAACAGAAAATGAAATCATTCATCAAACACAGAAATAGTTTAGTGATTTAGAACGATCTTGCAAGTTGCACAGTATGCCAAAACTAAAACAATTCCTCATTTAGCGATCCACACAACACATTTGAAGCTTATGTATCCTTCCTCCAAAAAAAATTTAGTCCTCTTTATTATAAAAAGAAATAGTTCTCCTTACAAAAAAGTATCACCTTATGAGAGCTAGGAAAAGTCCTCCTTCTATTATATTCTACATATACTTATATATTTACAAATGACCTTTGGTTATCCCCACCCTTTGGGGTTCCCCAACTTTCAGTTACAAAAAATTCATCCTTTAGTGTGCTCACTAAATAGAATAAATACAAAATTATACATAGAAAATATCCACGTGTGAATAGGACAAAACACATCAAGTTGGCCCAGTCGACTCATCCACGAACTGCTTCCATGCCACAACATCTGCAACTATGTTGTCGAAATCTGCTAGGTCCAAAAATATAACTGTGATCGCATGCTTGGACAGCTGTGATTTTATGTCTGCCACTCTTGGAGGAGTTAGTCTAAGCTGATCCTCCAGCAAGAAATTACTGACTGTAGCCTGAGCCACCAAATGTTTTATCACCTTTTCATTCAAGACTTTAACCAGCTATATATGAAGTTCATCCTCTTACAGGTTATCATGAAGCCACTTCAAATGATCCTCCTGAGCTAGAAACTCCTGCAGTCATTTTTCTGAAGATGTATGGCATTTGTCATGGGTTGTCACCATCTTTGCAACTTCAATGTAATCAATGGTCATACCTTTTATCCAATCACTTGTCATGCTGACTTCTGAAGTTGGAAAGCTGTAAGCTTTAGCTATAAAAGCAGGGGTGAACAAGGAAAATCCTTTATCTTCAACATTGTACATGATCATCCCCCTTTCATTAGCCTTAGACAGAATCCATCCAATAACCTCAGGGAAAGGAAATAGCTCTGGTCTTGTGGACGCTTTTGTGATTCCCGATCTCAAAATGTTATCAAACATATTTAGATCCTGTAAGCCTGCATTTGGAACTTTTTTTGATCCTGGGGCATATGATAAATCTGTCCGAACTTAAATTCAGGCTTGGCCGAGGTGACATATTTGGTATCCTCATATATTATTTCTACTCTTGGTGTGATTTCAACTTTTGGCTCATCATCTACAACCTTGGCCTTATTCTTTCCTTTCTTAGGCATGATGTCAGATACAAACTGAGCCTGTAGAAAAACAACAAAATGTCCTAGCATCCCTTAGTTACAAACCACATCCATCATATATATCAGAAATGAAACAATACTGTAAAATTTTCAATGCATATAAGAAAACCATGATTTCTTTTAGTAGAACAAGCTTAACCAGTATGATTTACCATATCTCCTTTACCCAAAAAAATTACCTTTTAGTGCAAAACTTCACACACCACCAAAATAACACCTACGACACACTCGAAGAAAGGGTGGAAGATCTTAAGGAGATTAAAACCAAAAAAACCTTAGCTCATAGGTGAGTGTTTTCCAGGTCATCTTAATCGTAACCAATCATTATAGGGAACAACCCTATGAAACTAATGGCCTACGGGTACCAAAACAAAACCCAACATATAGCAATTCTTTAGATTTGAAAACTAGGGACAATACTCCTCGGTAAGGAAAAAAGGTGAAAGAAACTGAAATCCTACACGACCCTGCTAGGGAGAAGCTCGCACACCCCTATCAACACATAAAATCACGAACCAGGTAAGAAATGGTCGACAAAACACTTGGGCCATCTTAGATTCATCATTATAGATTCAGTGATGTGGGAAAATCATGGCTAAAAAAGGAAACAGTGGGGAGCGGCTCGAGAGTAGGTAGAAAAGTAAAACCTGAGCAAGATAGGTCAAGAGGCAGGAAGATGCAGAAAAATGAGAGTTGAGGGGAAATATATTTTAAAAACAAATACCAATGCGGCCAACCCTAACTCACACAAAACCTAGATGCATCACTCATCACATCATGACAGTTTGCAACTTCTACAATTCTTCCAATCACAAGATGCAAAACGATCAGATCCTACCAGGAAGGCTAAGCTCGAATACTGTTGTATATGGAGTGCCTAAAATACCATGTGAACAATAAATGGTAGCTTCCTGACCTGCGAGGAATGTTCGAATGGGGTCAAATCCAAAATTTCACCAACTCTTAAGAACCCACAGTCAATAGATAACCGCGGAAATAACCCCTCTTCGTTATATATATGAAAACAAAGGGGAAACCATTTAATGTGGTAGGTGAAACTTACATTGTACGAGTACGAAACTAACACTATAATGGCACCAAGAATAAAGTGCATCGGATGCACTGAATCAGTAGGCAAGGTGGGAAAAACCTGACAACGGCGGCTCAAAACTTATAATCTTGCCGCTACTATCAGCCCGTCTCCAACTAAACCATTCGACAGAGGAGGCCGGCTAGAAGAGAAATATCTTGTTGTAGGTTGCGGACAAAACTTGAAAAACCATCTAGAAAGTAATCGAAACCTCGGTAATAAGGGTCATCAAGTGAAAACTAAAACAAAAACTGTTGTTGTGGTGAAAAGATTGACATTTTTCAACATAGCAGGCCAAAACGATGAAAAGCAACAACGATACAAATCGAGCGGGAAAGGAAAAATGTTTCCTCCATTGCAACAAGATATTAGACAATCATTCGATGCATCGGATTGAAATGAATAGGAAAAGTTTTGACAATCAAAGTGGAAAACCATCCACTGTATTGACAAAAACCTCAAGAAGTTTCCAATGTACCAGATAAAAATAAGCCAAAAAAGTGCTTTGTCAAAGAGAGAAAGTTATCTGCATATCGGATCAAAATTTGAAAACTGTCTGCTACATAGGATAAAACATCGAAACCCATCCGATGTTCTAGATCAAACATTGCAATTCATCCACTTAATTGGATCAATATGTGAAATTCATCCTCTACACTAGGTCAAAAATATTTCTCACTTAGTGCAAAAAACCAACTTTTTTGAACCTACTTAGGGTGAAACCAAGTCATGGATGATAGATTTCAAAGGGAAAACAAGGTCTAAGTAACAAAAAGCTAAAACTTTAAAGGGGGGTCCTAAAAAATGTAAATTTTTTTTAGGGTAATAGTTGCAGCAACAACAATTGGCGACTAGCTGGTGAACACAGATCTCTAGAAACACTAACTTTTGAAACCAAAAACTACTTTATAGCATTATGTTAGACCAACTCACCCGAATTATTTTGAATATTTCTTTAATATGTCTAGACTCTTATAGGAATGTAAGAGTTAGAACTTAACATTGATTGTAGTCCAATAGGTCAGGGTAACTAGGTTTTCAAAGTCTCGATAACTATTTTGAGGCCAAAATATGGGTTTCATTTACTTCTGCATTCGGTTGATTTTGGTTGAGACACCATAGGATCATAGCAGAGTGTGGACATGCATATTCGTTTGTTCCATGCCTTTTTCATTCTTTTGATGCTTTTCGATTTTTGTCTTTTGAGTCTTCTTGGATTTCTTCTTTTCATTTGAAATTTGATTTAGGTTCTTCCATCCATGATGTCCTTTTGTGTGAGGGATAATTTTTTTCCATCTCACAAATGAACAAGAACCTCTGAGCAATCCCATTATCTTATTAATTTTGTTCAGTGTATCTTTTGATACATACTTTCCTTATGGGAAATTATGACTCTTCAAGCCTTTTGGCTATGATTTTTGGCATGGGATCATTTTAAATACCATACACATGTCCATCCTGCTTCCTTTCCGTGGGTCTTTGATGCAATATTCCAAGGACAGATATTAATGTGAAGTGGATGGAGCCCCAAAATAGTATTCTAGACTTCTCCTACCTTAGTTATTTAACATGGTTTAAAACATGACTTCAATGTGTTCATAAAATAACCTCCTTTCAAAATGTCTATCAAATTAAAAAAACTTGTCATGATATATTTTGATACCGGTAAATCAAATGAGTAGTTCTTTGGTTTAAAATATTTGCAGTCCGTCCAGGTTCCAATGTCCCCAATACACCAAAAATTACGTTGTCTTATTTGAAATGAACTAAACTAAAGAAAAGAAAAAATGAATCAAATGCAAAGAAAGCAAATCAGCAAAAAGAAAGAAAATAGAATGATAATAAAATCAAAGGAAACACAAAATTTATTTATGTACAAAAGACCTCAAAGGCATTAAGTAAAGTAAGGTTTGAGAACCAAACCATTGACAGGAAGATTCTCTTCCCATCCCTGTAAATCCTGTAACTTATATGTTGAGGGGCCTAGTTTTGCAACAATCTAAAATCGGCCAATCCATAAATGTTGAAATTTAGTATGCTTCCCCTTTTTGTCATGCGGGTGATCCCATTTCAGAACCAAATCTCCAACTTCATATCTTCTATACCCCGACTTACATTTGTTAAACCACTTCTTCACAATCTCTTGTTGGTGTTGGAATCTTTCCTTAGCTTTGAGCCTAGACTCTTCTAACTTCAGCAAAATGTTGATCCTAGCTTGCAAAACCTCACTACTAGATCCTCTAGATGCTTGGGCCAATTGATAAGATGGCAACAAAATGTTAGAGGGAATAATAACTTCCTTTCCAAAAACTAAAGACTAAGGTGACACTCCTACGGAATTCTTGGGTGTGACCCTATCATCCCACACTAATACATTTGAGCGGATTTTTCCATGAAATATTTCCATGTTTTGAACATTAGTGGATTAATACTTCATTTTTTTTATCATGGCAGAAAAACCGTGGCAATATCGACGTTTTATAATTTTCAACGAAATGTCATCTCTATATCAACGATATATGGCTATCTTTGCACACCCTCCAAACCAATGCTAGCTTTAAATGGATCTTGGATGTTTACGCACGGGTCAACTCATGCATTTTCGTCCAGAAATAACTAAGAACATCTCACTATTTGCATAATAGAGTAAACTTGTTCTAGGTGAGAAGTGAATCCTAGCCCTCCCTCGGTTCATTATCTCAGTTCATATTCAAGCCAACAAGCATGAAGCTAGCACTGAATGTCAAAGAAAAATCTTGCTTCTGAGTCTTTTGTCCGATCATAGAGAGAAATCCTGAAATGGAAACCCTCAATAATAATAAAATAGATTTGTTTTTTTTCCCCATTTGTTGCATCTTTTTTCTTGGGTCTGGATCTGACTGGCTATGTGTGGTATAGTATTTAATGTATATGATGAAATCCACCGATACCCGTTCCTTAGTCCATCCATGTGCCCTTATATTTTGCATAGAGACATTTACACTTGTTCATATATGATGTCTCCATGGATAAATAGTAATTTCCATAACTTGACTACATCATTGCAGGTATCTCTACTACTGCAACCTAGTAACCTATACGATGTCAGCATAGATAATTTTACCTTTTATTTTACCGGTGGTCCATTGATTAAACTATGCTTTAGTACATTTTCTATAGTTGTGACAAGGTTCTTCGTGATTGATTAAGCATGGATTCAGCCCAAATTTATTTATGAACCATATCCAAAATTAGAGAGATCAGTCATACTCTGCAACAATCATCTGGTCGTAAATTGATAAAAGGTAAGCATGCATCCTTTTTTGGGGGATACAAAATAACATTGAGGCTCAAAATAACAGTTGTATTCTTTGGGTCATGTACCTTACAAACGAATTTAACAACCATGCAACTTCCTCCTTTTATTTAAACCAGAGTAATTGGAACAAGAGGGTCCAGTCAACAATGACTCTAGCCAATTCGCTTCTTTTTATAGACCTGATGCTCCACTAAGCTATTGGTCATTGAAACAGTGTTAATTACTTTCCATAGTAGAAGGAAAAATTTCATTTGGACCATTTGGTCCACCTAGTGTTCCAATGCCCAAACTATCAAGGTCTCCTTCTCAGTAAATAAAAGGCCATTGCACAACACTTGTTGGCATCAATGAAAACTCCAGTCTGTAAGACACAATACTCACTGAGAGGAGGAGAGGGTGAATCAGTAAGCTAAGGCTTCAACTCAATGTGCTCAATTTCACATTTTTCTACCAATATTATCATGTCCGCAGCCATCTTTGTCATCAAGTTTGCTTGTCTATTGTCATGTCACCATCTCCTTGTCATCTTTGCACCAACATCTTTGTCTTGGCCAAATCATCTTCAAATGACCACAGAATTGGTCATTTTAATCTCTAGATGTTCCATGCTTGTCATGCTTGCTTGTCAATGTCATCATGCATTTCCTTAGTCATCTTTTTCCTTCATGTCTTGTTCCACTTACACCTTGCCATGTCATCATGCTTAGACACCTCTTCGAATCTTTGTTTGTTATTTATTGTTTTAATTAAATAATCAATTAAAACATCTTCTAAACATTGGATCTCTCCAATAGTAACATATGTCTCTTCAAAAATTTGTCTTAATTCTTTTTATTAAATTTCTATTTATTTTTCTAAATACATTCTTGTAGCTTCTTATTTAATAAACTGTATTTATTATTTTTACTAACTTTGCAGGTCCATATTTTGCATATATGACCATCATAATGCAAACTGAAAGTATGGCTAGATAGCCACCTCAACAAGGATCAGATCCATGTCACCTTTTGAAATTTTTGATACACACACATTATCTAGGGATCATTTGAAAATAGGCTTCCAAACTGTTTAATTTAACACTTAGACAAAATTGTTTTTAACTTGTAAAAACAATTTTTCTTCTACTTTGGCGGATTGATTTCGCCCTCATGTGTTCACCATAAGGAAACCTACAAGCATGGCTAGATATCCATTTCAACAATGAACAAGGCCATATCACAAGATAAATCTATTGACACACACACAAACTCTAGAAAGCATTTCAAAATAGCTTCTCAACCTATTTTGAACATCAAAACATATTTCTTCCCATTTTTGAAGACTCCTATTTCACACGTGTGAACACTCTATGGAGACCTGAAGTCAGGAGCAGATTGAAAACTTACCAAATAATGGATCCATGACATTTGATAAATCTACTTGCACAAAGACAGCTTGGCGAGCATTTCCAACTGACCTCTCAAGCTCTTGTTTTTAACACTTGGTCAATTTTCTTTTGTTCTCACTATGCAAAATATTATTTTTCCTATTTTTGGTAGATTGATATTTTGCATATGAGACTATCATAAGACAACCTGAAGGTATGGCTGGATAGTCATTTAACTAAGGAACATGACTCTGCTACCTGATGAATTTTATCATCAAAATAACCCCTCCTTGCGGGCATTTCAAAATTCCTTTTCAATTTCCTGAATCTAACAACCAATTTTCTTGTGTTCTTAAAAGGCAAAATAATATTTTTCTTACTTTTGGGAAATTTATATCTTTGTCATAAAACACTCCACAGAATAACGGAGACCATGGTTAGATGCACCCATCAACAAGATATAGCCTAACACTTTCGTATTATTTTTATCATCGTCCTATGAGATAGTGTAGGAATTTCCTTGATGCCACTAAGGCAGTTTTGTCAGTACTGGAATAGTGCAAAATGGCATGAAACTCTGTTTTGGCATACCATTATCTTTTTCATCAAACATATTATTTGAGAACTGAGACCATGGTGAGATAGCCTCTTCAACAAGATGTAGGATGGTAGCTTCCAATAATTTTTATCATACACCTATAAGGTATGACAAGCATTTTCCCAATGTGACATGAGCCAGTTTTTCCAACACTTGGACAATTTTCTTAGTCTGGTCCAATCTGCCTAAAACACTGTTTTGGTAGGTTCATAACTTCTTCCTCATCTACTTCCAAGACAATCTAAAGACATGGTAAGGTAGAACAAATATCAATCTACAAGACCCCCATATGGTGCAGGCATTTTCTTCAACAAAAAGTTTTTGGCAGACATTTTCTTAAGGCTACTTGAGCCAGTTTTCCAACACTGAGTCATTTTCAGGAATTTCTCCAAAATTTATTTTGAAACCTCATTTTGGCAGATTCAACCTTTTCTTCATACATTCTTAAGGAGAAATAATACCATGGTTAGGCATACAAACCAACACACTACAAGACCCCATTTGTTGTGGGCATTTACTCAAACCCATAATTTAGGGCGGGCATCTTTCTAAGGCTACTTAGCCATTTTTGCTTACTGTGGCACAAACCCCTATTTTGGCAGGTCTATAACGTCTCCCTCATGCACTTTCAGGACAAACTGAAGACATGGTCAGGTAGGAAAAACAACAATCTACAAGACCTCCATGTGGTGCAGGAATTTATATTCTCCTATAAATTATGGTGTCCATTTACCTAAGGAAAGTTTTACTAATTTCCCCATACTCAGTCATTTTCTTGCTTTTCACCAAATTACCATATTTTTCCAAAATTATTGTCATTAATGTTTTCATCAATGACAATCCTATTGATCACAGTCTTCATGTTTCTCTTTATAGAAATTGGTATATAATATACTGCATTTAGAAATATACTTATATCTAATGTATTTGACAAGTTACTATTATGTATGGTGTAGGTAAGACAATTACTTGTCACTACATGGATTTTTCACTGTGAATGAAAATGCAAGAAATATCACTCAATGTAGAGTAGTATTAGAGGCAAGGGGAGATGGAAAATGTTATTTCTCTTGCTCTGATTGTAGGGGATTTGTAGTAGTTGGTAACGGTATGATAATTTGGGGATTTTGACTAAGTGTTGAAAAATTGTCCTAAAGCAGTTGCCTTATGAAAATGACCACCATAATTCATAAGAAGAATAAAATGCCTACCATGACCTGTCATCCCATAGTTTGTTGAAATATCGATTTGACCATGGCCCCAG
Organism: Pseudotsuga menziesii; assembly: GCA_001517045.1. Taxonomy (NCBI): domain Eukaryota; kingdom Viridiplantae; phylum Streptophyta; class Pinopsida; order Pinales; family Pinaceae; genus Pseudotsuga; species Pseudotsuga menziesii. Next base: position 390,781 of record LPNX010784198.1, read on the forward strand.
TTCTCAGAAAAACTCCTTGAAGAAGAAGATACATGTCTCCCAAAAGAAGGATTTTTGGTCAAATTAGTCAGAATTGCTCTAGGGAAATTCCTACCATAATTTGTGGGTTGAATAAAATGACTGCACCACACAGTCATCCTATAGGTGTAAGTCTTTTCTACATGAACATGTCCTCACATTGGTTTTATAATGCTTAAGGAAGAAGATATGGATATGCCAAAACAGGGTTTCAGGCAGTCTTACACCAAAGTTCAGTAAAATGCCCGCCTAGGGAAAATGAAGATGAGTCTGGGAGTGAAATCAGCATAGGTGTGCTTAGTAGGGTGTAATAAATCATCTTGTGGGATTAGTTCAGGTTTTGGGTGAAATGAAAAATCCACCTTAGTTTTTGGACAAATTGTCAAAGTATGGAATTATTGGTAAAATCTGCCTAAGTGGCCTCAAGGAAATGCACGCCACCTCTCATAGGACGATGCAAAAAAATATATGAAAGTGATAGGCTCTATTATGTTGGTTGTTTCATCCAACCATGGTTTCATATTTCGCAAAGAGTCTCTGAGGAGGAAGATATCAATCTACCAAAAGTGCCTCTCACCTTCATTTGCACTATCCCAGTAAAATGCCCACCAAGGTTAGATGATGAGGTTGCAGGAGATAAGATTGGCATGGTTGATTCAGTATGATATTCCTCACATTGTGGATGTCTCACTGTCCAAGTTTGATAAAACAAATAAAATCACCTTGGTGACTTAGGGTTTGAAGAAATTTGTCTAAGCGTCAATAAATAGTCTGGAAGACCACTTTCAAATTCCTGCCAGATGTTGGGTGTATGTCAATAGGTTCATCAATTGGAATGGATTTGTTCCTTGTTGAAATGGATATCTAGCAATACTTTCAGGCTGACTTACAATGGTCACATATGCAAAATATCAATCTATCGAAAGTAGGAAAAATACTATTTTGCATATTGATAAACACAACAAAATTGCCTAAGTGTTGAGAAAATGATTTTGAGAGGGAGTTTGGAAATTCCTGCCAAGGGTTGTCCTTGTGAAGATAAACTATAAAATGTCATGGATCAAAGGCTAGCTGGACCAGTTTTCCAACACTTAGCGATGTCCAAGAATTTCTCCAAGGTTTATCTTGAAACCCTATTTTGGCAGACTTATAACTTTCTCCTCAGAAATGATTAAGACAAACTGAGACCATGGCTAGATAGCCAGTTCAACAAGATATAACCAGATATGCTGGCGTAGACATTCTATTCAAACCACGAATTATGGCAGGCATTCTATTCAAACCATGAACTATGGCAGGAATTCTCTTAGAGTAGTTTTGACTACTTTTTCATACTTAGTCAATTTCCAAAGTTTCACAAAGTTGCCATATTTTTCCAGAATGATGTCAGATTACAACACAGATTTCCTGATAGCACTAGAACACCATTATGTGTCTTTCTAGCCTCACCATACATGCCACATCATCATACTTTCCATGTCATTACTTCCTTTGTCATTCCTTTATCTTTCATTGATTTTACCTTGCCATCATGTCTTTGGTTATCCTTTTGTCATTCACTGAACTCCTTTGACATCAATGACAATCACATTCAACTTGTATCATATATTATATAAATAATTGTAAGTTATCAATAATTGTAATAATGTAAAAATGACATTTTGATTATCGTGGACTTGTATGATGTCCCAATTTTTGGTTTCTTATTCTTATATAATAAAATGGGTTCTTCATCTATTGTATTCTCTAATGTCACAAAATTTTACATTATTGATTAAATATATGAATGATGTACATTGTGACTATGAACAAATGTGTAATCAACGTGCTTATCCAAGCACAATAATTAAGAAATAAAAATAAATATCTTTAAAAATATATGATTTTTAGATAATTAATTCACATGTAATTATATGAATGATTTTCATGGTTACAATGAACAAAAGTTTAATCGACTGTTATATCCAATTACAAGAAATAAATATATAAAAAAATTATTATAAAAAAATGATTTTCTAATGAGTAATTGAAAATTTGTAAAAATAATAAACAACATTTGCATATCCGCAGTGTGGAAAAGTTCATCAATGAACCATACACATTCTATTATTTCAACTAGTTGGTGTATCTTTTACATTTCCTTGAACGAAGATAACAAAGTATTTTACGCATTCGTGCTCTTTTACATAATGTATGAACCAATGTTTTTTTTAGGACATATACACATCGATTCTCTTTACATGATATATGCACCAATGTGTTTCTAATATCAATTATATACCATCTCACTTTATGAATTTTATGTGCATCCGCTCATGTATAATAAAAAATATGGTCTGATACACTTACAATAAAAAGTATGCATCGTTGATTTTTTATGTTATACTTATTGATGCCTATATAAAACAATGTATGGATTGGTGCACTAACATTACAATATATGCACTGGTGCATTGAAAATATTCAATACACACCAATACATATTATTGTATTATATGCATCACTGCATATATTATAAAACACATGTACTAGTGCAAATTATATATCGTAAAGCATCGGAAAATAAAACCTTCACTACAAACTCTGGCTACCTATAATTTTTTAGTTATGTTGAATATCCTTTATAACCTATGCTACCAATAACAAAGGTTGTAGTA
>LPNX010784198.1:398455-402923 GCA_001517045.1 Pseudotsuga menziesii
CATCATCATCATGTTCATCCTTGAAGGGACTTATGTATAGGATCTCACTATAAGAAATTCAACCAATACAAATTATGAAAAAATCCTAGTTACATTAAATTAAATTAAATTAAACTACACTATATTAAAAATATAGAGTTATTTAACTATAATTAATTTAAAATGCAACAAAATATAAAATATGCAAATAAAAAAACCCAAAATAAACTAAACAAAAGATAAATATGCAAAATAAAAAAACAAAACAAAACACAAAATATAAAATATGCAAATAAACAAACAAAAACATGTAGAATTCAAAAACACCCACACACTAGCTCATTAGCATTCAAAAACACCCGTACAGGATCTCCTCCAGCTCCCATTTGGGGGTTTTTGATTTTGAACTTTCACTGAAGGATTTGGAACATCCTATGCTGTTTTTTTTATAGGAAGGGCAGCTGAAGGAATTTTCCTATTGGTGCATCATCCACTACCTTTGCATGTGAGCCCATGCTTTTAGAACCACCTGCCCCACCTCCAAAATGGTAGCAATGTTTAGACCTTCACGTTTGTTTCCTTCTATGTTTTTCTTGATTACCTATCTTTTTTTATTTTATTCATGGTTTTTTTCGTTGTTGTGGATGTGGTGGAGATGAAATGGCTCAAACCTCCTTGAAAGAATGAAGCACGAGCTGTCTAGGTGAACTTGGGAAATTCAGTGTGAGAAATAAAACCAATAGTTATCAAGGAAAAGGAAGAGGGGAATGAGATATTTTAATGCTTCCATGCCTATGTTTGCTTGTTTTCATTTCACCTTTCGAGGGTAATTGATCGCTGCAAGATGTTGTTTTTTCTCATTGTAGTCCTCAGAGGATGTGGGGATAACATGTTTGTTGTTCTTGTTCGTCTTGTTCTTGAGGATGCAAGGAAAGTGTTTGACAATATGACTTAATGAAATGTTGTGGTTTTGTGGATATATATGATTACAGGGTATGCTCTGAATGGGAGAGATGAATATGCTCTCAAGATGCGTTGGCAAGCATTTATGATGGGGATGACAACAAATGATTTTAATTTCTCGACGATGCTTCTAATTTGTGCACACATCACAGCTTATAATCAAGGTAAGCAAGTTCATATCCTCACCATAAAATATGGATTTGATTCATATAATTTTGTGGGTATTTATCTAGTTGGAATGTCTACAAAATGTGGGTTTGTTTCTAGTTTTGTTCATTCCTTTTGGGCATCATGTCAAAATTCCCATGAATTGAAAGTTCAAATCTAGACTGTGAATGTTTTTAATAGGATATGTAAGTGGCTATTGTGTTAATTATAATACAATAAATGGTGCTCTGTGGACTTGGAAACCTAATTCTCTTAGGTGCCAAGATAACTCCATGCCATGTTTTTCTTTTAAAGGGAAACCATGTATTCTATTTGAGAGGAATCTATGTTGGTTGTTACTATTTCAATAACCATTTCGAAAACAAGGGTGCAACAGCCCTATATCAACACACTTCCACCTACTTCCTACATTCTGCAATAAACTGCAAACTATCAAATTCTGACAGCCCTCCCTACCTGCAACCACCGTAAACACCGAACTGAATCAAAGGTTAACTATTTGTTGGATGGTGATATTGTTTAAGAGAGGTAAATAAAGTTTGAAAATTTAAATTATTTGCATAGCTACAAGTCTGGAACATACATTTGGTGGCTGTCCTATATTGCTAAGAATCATTAGAGGAAATTTGAGGTCTAAAATGGGCCTCCTAAGGAAAATAATTAAATAATAGTTAAAATAATAAAATAATAGTTATTAATTTTGGAGGAAGAATGAAAAATACAACTTTTTTTGTTCGTATTTTCCACATATCTCCCCGTGTTTTTACTCAAATTCCGATCGGGAGAGCTCGTTGGATGTGGAATTTAATTATGGATCCAACGAGTACCCATGCTGCATACTTTTGATAGACCCCGCTACCCCAAAAACAAGAAATACCTGAAAAAACATGATGATGGCATCATCATCACATTTTTTCAAGTATTTCTTGTTTTTGGGGTAGCGGGGTCTGTCAAAAGTATGCAGCATGGGTACTCGTTGGATCCATAATTAAATCATCATCACATTTTTTCAGGTATTTCTTGTTTTTGGGGTAGCGGGGTCTGTCAAAATTATGCAGCATGGGTACTCATTGGATCCAGAATTAAATTCTGCATCCAACGAGCTCTCCCGATCGTAATTTGAGTAAAAACACGGGGAGATATGTTGAAAATACGAAAAAAAGTAGTTTTCTTTTGTGACAAATATGTCAATTCAACCATTATGGTTGACTCATTTTATTGAAATTCTATTGGTTCTTGATTTCCAACTCACAAAATTTAATGTCGGCGCATTTTTTTATAAGGCCCATTTTAGACCCCAAATTTCCTCTAATGAGTATTCAAGGTTTGGAGGGGTGTGGTTTACATTGAATGCAAAACTAAAACTCTTATAAACCTTACATTGGTAACCTTCACTGCTACTATAAAATTGTCATAATTAGAATTTTCATACTGTATTATTGTTGCTATATTTATATGATCCCTCGTACTTGAATGGAAGGTTATTGGTTGGTTAAATATTGCAATTGAATTGTATATGGTTACACGGATATGATATCTTGTATGCTAAAGTTCTACTAAATGACCTTGCTACTAATTCCATATATCTTGAATTGAATACATTGACTTGATATCATCTACATTTTCCTCTATAAGCACTAAATCAACTTAGTATGCCTTCTTCATTCATAGAAGTGATTGATTGAAAGGAACTGGTCACTAATACAATTGCGTAGAAGATATAGTTGTTTTCCCTTGTAATTAAATAGAAATAAGGTTCCTTGCAACCAAATGTGTTTTACATGGCACTAGAGTCCATGGCTAAGTTACCGGAAAGACCAGAATAGGTTCCATGCCATGAACATTTTGGTACAAAAATGTGTGGCAGAGACTAGAAATGTGTTACTAGTTACCACTACCAGCCATAAAGACAGGTACAATGGAAACATGTTTATAGAGCTGGAAAATAATTTCCATGCCATACCAATGTCCATACAACATGTTTTCTTCTCTACATCCACCTATTTTGACTTGGTTTGACTCAATTTTTTACTAGACTTGACCAAAAATGCTGGTAAAAGTTGACATTTCCTCTATCTTTCCTTTTCTATCATTTTACTTAAATTTTTAAAATGACCACTAACTGTTCCAGTATGTTTGAGAAAGTTTCAAACCTCATCAAACTTCATATGGAGAAAGTAGAATTTCATACTCCATTCAAAATTCAACGGACTTAACAGTTTGAATGATTTCAGGATTCGCAAGATTAGAGTCGTTTGATTGGATTCTATCATGTATCAAGGAATGGGATTGGCATTTAATCAAGAGCACGAAGCCCTTTATGTAACCCGATGTTGGTTCCATTGATTGTTGAATTCCTCTATCATGGCGTTAGCAAAAATGTATCCTTCACTCAAGCCAAAAACATTGATTAGGCATGAGCATTTTCTATGATATTTTAAGGCTTGTATTAGGTAGTTTCATCAAAACTAAATGGTATTAATCGATGCCCTTGGAGGATTGAGGTAGAGACAAAGGCTAGATGAGGAGGCAGAGGGCTATACTAATGGTGAGGATACCAATATAAGAGATGGTGGAACTTTGCTTGTGATGTAAATGTTCTTGCTCATTTATTCATAATCCTTTCTTTCAAAGTTCCAATATAATGTGATATTTATAAATGAGTGGTCACATTTCCAGTGTGTTTCAGTTTTGGAAACACGTACTTGTTTCCCCATATCATGTAACTTAGGTCCAAAACCGTAAATGGAATTGATTTAAATTCATTGCAATTAAATTTTTGTCATTGTTGTGAACTTCCCTAGCCATTTTTGACTAGAATTAAATAAACCCTTTTTCAAAGCTAATATTAAATGTCAAACTGGAAGCAAGGGAATACTCATTTATTCATAATCCTTTCTTTCAAAGTTCCAATATAATGTGATATTTATAAATGAGTGGTCACATTTCCAGTGTGTTTCAGTTTTGGAAACACGTACTTGTTTCCCCATATCATGTAACTTAGGTCCAAAACCGTAAATGGAATTGATTTAAATTCATTGCAATTAAATTTTTGTCATTGTTGTGAACTTCCCTAGCCATTTTTGACTAGAATTAAATAAACCCTTTTTCAAAGCTAATATTAAATGTCAAACTGGAAGCAAGGGAATACTCATTTATTCATAATCCTTTCTTTCAAAGTTCCAATATAATGTGATATTTATAAATGAGTGGTCACATTTCCAGTGTGTTTCAGTTTTGGAAACACGTACTTGTTTCCCCATATCATGTAACTTAGGTCCAAAACCGTAAATGGAATTGATTTAAATTCATTGCAATTAAATTTTTGTCATTGTTGTGAACTTCCCTAGCCATTTTT
>LPNX010784198.1:403002-422722 GCA_001517045.1 Pseudotsuga menziesii
TGACTAGAATTAAATAAACCCTTTTTCAAAGCTAATATTAAATGTCAAACTGGAAGCAAGGGAATACTCATTGTAAAGGGAAATGTGAAGTAATAGGAAGAAGATATAGATTACCAAAAAAGGACAGAGCAAGGAATCTTATAGTCAAACAAAAAAGATGTTGAGAGAGAAACCAACCTTAATGAGTTCTGTTTGTAAGTGATCAACTGCAAGAGATGTAGATCTAGTAGGGGAAGCATGACCATTTACAACATTATTGATAGTTGCATCCGCAGAAGGATTGGGTGTGTTTCCACCATCCTTATTTTTTTTAGTTTCCATAAGCTCCACCTCCTCCTCTTCTATAAATTGAACCATAAGAGGTTAGCATACACAAATATGCCTACAAATTCATACATCTTGACTGTAGTGGCTTACTAATATAAATGCCTTCATAACAACCAACTGAAATATCTAATTGTGGTAGAAAACAAGCCGAAGTTGTGAAGAGAATTCTTATACTGTTGTTTAGTACTCTTATTTGATGCTTATGGATAGTTGATTGGATGTCTTTGATACTTGATTCTTGGTCAATGGATATCATCTTCAATCGTATCTTGATAATAAATTAAAATTGGGTAAGACCTTTCTCTATTATATTGGATGCTTGTCATTGAAAAGTTTAATAGTGTGCATGTTTCTCAAATTTGGTCGTGTTACTCTTAACCCTTGTTATGTCACAGCAAGTGGTGATATCTATGGATGGGTTATTTCTATTAATCCAACCAGCTGTACATTGTTTAATTTTTCGTGGTTGTAAATGTTTTTAAAATTTTTAAAATTTTATATTAAATAGAATTACTTTAAATTATTTATTTGATTGTTGATTGGGCAATATTTTAGTGACGTAGGTTTTGATATTGGATCCTCCAGCGTTGGCGGCATATGAGACGTCATAGGTGTAAGCTAGATGTACTGCGATTCAATTAAACCCTGATTATGGTTGTTAGTTTTTCTTTGATAATGGCAACTTTTTGCTTCTGATTTTCAACGTTCCTCTTGTGTCTTGGTGCATGAACCTTCCGGACTTGAAATTATTGTGTCTTGCTGCTTGAACCTCCTGGACTTGAATTATTGGAGTTTGAAGCCCGAATGTTCTATAGCAAACAATTGTTGTTTGCTCAGAGTGGTTTTGAGGCTATTGAGGATTGGAATCCTTTCAGATAATTTATTCCCATACTATTTCCCATGATTATCTGCACTATATTCATTTGAAAGATAATTTTGGTATGTCCACAACCGAGTTTTGGTTTGTAGACGACATAATTTTGGTTTGGCTTGTATTTTGATATTATCAGCGGTTAGTGAGGCTTTGTGGAGCTGCACTGCATGTTTTATTAATGGTAGCAAACAATATGGCATGGGATTCTTGAGGCAAGATATAAGTTTTTGTGGAACAGGAATTGGGTAAAAATTGTATTCGGCAGTCACTCAGCAATACGCTGAGATGCATCACGGAGACGAAGAATTTGAATTAGTCCTTGGATTCTGGTGATTGTCCATGGGAATATAACGAATCCTTGTATAGAGTCTGATAATTTATATGAAAGCATGTTGATGTGTTTATGATCTTTAGCTTGAAACTAGTTGGCACCCCAACAACTCCCCTTGTTTTTTGCAAAATAAAGGGGTCATCTCATGTAAATTTTGTAAATATTTAGCTTTTCTTTCTTTCTATCATTTGATAGGTGATTTCATGGCTTTCCTTTCAAGTTTTCTGAATTGAATATACGTTTTGGTTTATATGAATAAGTGGATCATTAAAAAAGATATTTAAGAGCTTCCTCTTGAATAACTTAATTATGATGTGAGTTTATATTTTAAAGAGGAAATATCATTTTTTTAGTTGTTAATAAAACATGTTTAAACATTAAAAGGTATTCTTCCTTACCTTTAAAACCTTCACATCAAATTAAACATACAATTAAACTTTTTATTCTTCTCTTATTAAAATTTTCCATAAGTTCATAATCGAGTACATGTCTTCATAAAGTATTTGTAATATATAAACATCTTCATATTTAAATTATTTATATTAGAAGATGTTTTTACATCAAACACACCATTAGAATTAAAAACCCACGGTTTAACTTTATTTTGGGGATGATTTACATTTTTACCATTAAAATATTATCATTCATCAAGCCTTATCACTACACATTAAGACCTATTACTTAGAATTTTTTTTTGAACCATTTAAAAGAGTGATAAGCCCAAAATTTATCACATGGTAAACGAAAATGGTGGAGATTGGAATCCTCATTCATATTTTACAATGGTTAAATACGAGTCTATGATTATTAACCAAGCATATGTAACTAATATTTTTTGCTTAAAAATTCAAAGTTATGGTATGGATGACTTTAATATTTCCTTTTATATTATCCGTGTTTTTTATTACTTTTGAATGGCTTTTAAAATACTTAAATGTATTTGTAAAACTTTACATAAGTTACAGTTTGTATCATGGATTTGTAATATAAAGCATTTCTTCTTGTAAATTGTAGGTATATTATATCTTTTGCCACGATGTCCCAGGTTTGGGTAGATAACAAATTTTAGACCAATTAAGAAAATTTCAAATAGATTGCCATGATTTTGTTTGTTCAAATGTTATGATTAAGGTATTAAAGAATAAGATTTATAAACAACAAAGGAGAAGATGCGGAAAGGAATTTGGAGTGCACATCTCATCAAGAAAGATACCAAGTTTCAATATTGATTACTGTTCATTTAAAGGAGGTTATGATTGTTTCCAGGAAAATGACATATGGAGATAGCGGAAGCATCTATGAATTTCGAGGATATCATATATCGACTCATCTTCAATTTCACAGGATCGCAGATATGCATAAGATTATATTGTATTGATAGATATAAGGAGGATGTTTTATCATATGTAGAGAGAATCTGAAATATGAGCATGTTAAGAATGATCTTTTTCACCTGATAATGGAGATTTTGCCAACACATTAAGGGATCACAGGATTTATTCTCCACACCAGCCTTGTTAGTTTTCATTAAAGAAGGTTAATTGATGTAACGAGGACGGAACAAGATTGCAGGCATTCAAAATGCCGATAATGTGAAAATATTAATGGAGATAGTTGCATCCAGTCGGCTAACTCCTGAAGGAATATCTACGGTTAATGGTTTAAGAGAGATAGGCCATACTTACTCTATAAAGGAGGGATGGATAAACTCAATGGATCGAACAGAAACAAATTTATTTTGTTTGTTTTCACGAGATAGTTGCTAACAGAATTATATAGAATCTTCATTAAGATCGCTAGAATGCCACGATTACTACTAGATCACTCGAGGAGATTGCAGATTTGAAGAACAATGTACCTTGATTGGAAAAGCAACTCAGGCGTTACAAAAATACAGTTTTATCGAATCTTAGTGTAACGAAATTGGAGAGGGAAGGTAGAAATGCCAAACGAATTGTTGTTAGTCATTGATTCTTGTAATTAATTACTATTTAGAAGGATGGTACCAATTGATATGAAGCATTTGTTGCACGGAATATTGCGGATGAAACATAAATTAATAAAGACGCCCAAGAATAAAGGATTGTTCAATAGAATGTTTACCAGAAAAGCAATAGGCAATCGTATCATACTTCATAGCATTATCCTCTTCACCATGAAATCATTGAGAGTTGACAATTTAATGTTGTGGTTTGATAATTCCCGATGGGGAGTTTATGCTTTTAAATTATTGCAGAGAATCAATTTACTTTATCACAATATTTTGATGCTATGAGTCTACATACAAAAATATCATCGTAGTTAAAATTTTAGCAATTCACTTAATGATTAACGCATCAATGAAGGAATTGACTCGCCACTACATCATTATGTCATCAAATTGCAATCTTCCATCATTGATGAATCGATTGAAATGCAAAAGGACATTTCGTTTCACTGTGTTTTTTTTAATAACATTCTTCTTTTCCATTTTTTTAATATTGATTTTAATGTGCAGGATTGATGATGAGAGGATAACAAAGAGATGAATGAACTTCGAGCCAATGTATCTGTTAACACCTAAAAAAGGTTCAATACCTCATCTACCCCATCACATGGCTCATTTGTCCACTTTCATACCATATTTCCATCAAAAACCCATAAAACCATCTAAAAAGCCTCCAAAAGGCTTAAAATGCCTCCAAAAGGCCATAAAACCCTCTTTTCCTCCAAAAAATATCCAAAATTCCTCCAAAAAGCAAAAATATCCAAAAAGAAAGAAAAAATATAAAATAATGAGGAAAATGAGGAAAAAACCCTAAACAGCTGAAACCCTAACCCTAAACCGCATGGTTTCCAACTATAAATAAGGGGTGGAGACCCCTTATTCCATATCCACAATCACAAGTATCCTGCCTCTGCCAAAATTGCTCTTAAAATCCCAGCTCACCATTGAGCTGCTTTCACCGTGAGAGCCCCTTTTGGCCCATTTCCACCATTGGAGAAAGAGAAGAAGCAGCTTGAAGCTTGGAGCCACCAACTCGGATCACCGCAAAGGGCTTCACTAACCTTCACATTGGAGGCCAGATTAATACAAAATTACTATTTACTTTTTACTCTTTTGCTTCATGAACGTGTTTAAATTTAGTTTTTTATTTCAGTTATAGCTTTTAATTCACATATCATTGAACTGCTACTAAGGAATCCATTGTCCTTAGTAGGTACTCATTCGTACAAGCTAGGGGTAAAACCCTAGCAATAATTTTGGCGATTCCGCTGGCTTTTTAATTTATGTTATTTTCTGTTTTGTCCTTTCGGCTGTCGTTTTCGGCCGCCGTAAACCGTCGTTTTTTCCTCCATAGCCGCGTTTCGACCGTGCCTTTCTAGCTCTTAGCTGCGACTTGACCACGTACTTTTCCCTGTTTGCTGCGCTCCGACCACGCCTGTTAGCTATTTTACGCGCGACCCGACCGCACCTGTTTTCTTCAAACCCGCGGTCCGCCTGCGCCTACCGTCCATAAACCCGCGACCCGACCGCACCTGTTTTCTTCAAACCCGCGGTCCGCCCGCGCCTGCCGTCCATAAACCCGTGACCCGACCGCACCTGTTTTCTTTAAACCCGCGGTCCGCTCGCGCCTACCGTCCATAAACCCGCGACCCGACCGCACTTGTTTTCTTCAAACCTGCGGTCCACCCGCGCCTGCCATCCAAAAACCCGCGACCCGACCGCACCTGTGTTCTTCAAACTCGCGGTTTGCCCGCGTCTGCCGTCCAGAAACCCGGGACTTGACCGCGACTGTTTCCTTCAAACCCTCGGTCCGACCGCGGGACTTCGCCCCAGACCCGCGATCTGGATTTTGCACTTGTTTTTGCTTTTTGAACCCAGCCCCTTTGCTGCCATATCTTCTGCACCTGCATAGCCATCTGTTCTACCTGCACCTTTGTCACCCTTTATAGAATTTTGTAAAAATTTTAGCATTGTTTATTTAGATAATCTTGCATGGTAAAAATTTTTAATTCGGTATTATTGATATTTACGAAGTTGCCCTGGCACTTCTTTTCTGGGTTTATAACCTCACAAGCACATAATCTGTCACCTAATTCAAGTGAGACTTAAAAACTACTTAACTCAACCAACATTCTAACCCCACTTGGGGAACATAAAAGAATTTCTGTAGTTAGGTAGGATCGGGGGGATAGGCTTCCAATAACACCCCTCGGTTATTTACACTTGAGACATAGTTGTCGTCCATTAGGGAACCAAAATCCCTTAGTATTTTTTGACACGGTCACAACCGTTTTATCAGAGGGCCTCTCCCTTAGGAGGGTTGAAGTCGTGAGATTGGTTCCGGAAGTCTGAGTGGAATACCAAACTCCATTCAGTAACTGAAGGGCTACCTTTCACAGTTCTCAGGATATCCCTGTATAGGGGTATTGCGGTTAAAGGACCAAGCGGCAGATTTACCTTTCTGGACGTGTCATGAACGGGGTATCTTAGTTGCCATTCTTCTAGGATTTGACTACCCGGTGTCCCTCCCGGTAGGGGGATACCTTAGCCACTTGGCTTCCCTATTCATATTGTCTGACTTGGATTTCATCACCTTGCAGAGGATATGTCTAGTTAAGTCATAATACTTTTAGTTAGGTGTTTGCATGCTCCCTTACCTCCTTTTGGTCTAGTGAGTCCACCATTTTTTATTTATAGGTAACCTGCTTTTTTGGTATTCTGACCATTTCTGTTGATACTCCGCCTATTGTAGCACGCAGTTACAGTGGGTGTTTTGAGTTGTTGTTGGCCTGAGCGCCCCATTTTTTGAGCTCTCCTTCTGCACGCTCGGTTGCATTAGAGTTTTTGAGCCATTTTGTACCTACCTCAACCCACACAGCTTTGACACCATTTGTCACCATTGATTCCCCGAGACATTCTCGGCGCCTCAGAGGCGAGCCCCCACAGCACGGTTCACTTGACACCACCCGTCATCGACACAGATCTCGAGCCTTGTCACTTGACTCCACTCGTCAACGACATAGGACTCCGTCACCAGATACTGACGCCCCTTATTTTACCTCTGATTCGGAGCCAGAGTCTGAGAACCCCCTTTACACTGCCCCTACTAGCCCCATGGCTGGCGTGACTCCCACTCCCATCTTGGTAGGGACTGTTGGTGGCACATCCACCATGACACCCATTTCCACACCTATTTTGGGTATGCTCTCCACGGGGGCCCCCTCTACTGTTCCCCTCATAGTACCGATTCCCGCAGCGGGAATACCTATCCCCACTCCATTAGTGACTCATACCACCCATGGTGGTGCAGGTCCGTCCTATACCACCTTAGTTCCCCCACTTGGGGGAAACCTCCCTCATATTACCCCTACACTTGGGGGCATCGGCCCCAACTTGGTCCAACCCACTACCGTGTCACATCCTTCGTCCAGTTTGCCATTCATGGCTATCCTCAAACTGCCTGATCTAGCCAGATTAACCAATGACCCCATCCGACACAACCCTGCATGGCCTCACGTGCCCACCAAGCTCCCCTCCGACATCCCTAAGTTCGAGGGTAAGGCAGGTGAAGACCCGCAAAACCATATCATGTCTTTCCATCTATGGTGTTCCTCCAACTCCATAGTAGACGACTCTATTCGCCTCCATTTATTACAGCGCACTTTCACTGGCTCTGCTGCCAAGTGGTATATCGAACAACCCCATGGAACCCATGCCACCTTTACTTCCCTGGCCTCGACCTACCTCTAGTTCTTCCAGTTACCTGTCCGCTATGATACAGGCATTGAAATCCTACTATCATGCAGACAGAACATGGCTACCCACATCACGGACCACATTCATGAATGGCGTCGATGCCGTAGCCTATGCAAAATCAAGTTAGATGACCGGATCTTCCTAGATTGGTTCCTTAAATCCCTCCTTCCTATCATTGCTAAGGATGTTGCATCCGAAAGACCCTAGTCTAAGGAAGAGCTATCCTTAAAGCCCAATAGTTCGATCTCATTTATGCCCAGTAGGGTTACCTTTATATCATCATACCGACGCCCGTCGCGACAATTCCTCCCACCACGATGCGCCAGGGGCATCCCATGCTGCCGACGGCATCATTGGCCGCGTCTCTTCGCAGCCTCAGCCATTTTCCATAGCCCGTCCTACCCCTGGCCCTGACCCTTCGCGGGTCACCTCACAGTTTGTAGCAACCAACCAGTATGCTCCCATGACACATCACCACCATACCCATGGACCCTCATGTCCACCACAATGTTTCGGTAATATGACTCCCGCTTACGCCCCTCCAGTCGCACCTCAGCCCTACTATCACCAGTAGGCTGCACCAGCTCCTGCGCCGTCACAAGCCCAACCTCATTATTACCCACCGCAGGCAGCCCATGCGGCAAACCCACAACCTGCTCCACATTAGTATCCGCAACCCCCTCAGGTTGCTGCCCCTGCGCAGCCTCCACCTACATATCATCCACCGTAGCCTGCTCCAGCCCCTGCGCAACCTCAGAATCCACCTACTATCCAAGGGAAAGTTTACGCTCAACAAAACCCGCAGCAAAACTAGAACAACCAACGCAACCAGGGCCAACAAAACCGCGGCAGAGGCCAAAATCGTGGGAACAACCAACCGACTGAGCAAGCTGGTCAACACCCTAATCCCCCCGCTAGTAATAATGCGGCCCCTGCTAGCCAAAACCATGATCGCCCGCCCAAGCAGGCTAAAAACCCCAATTTGCGAACCAACTACCCTTGTTCTGTTTGCGGGGTCTATGGCCACTACACACATTTTTGTCCACATATGGAGCGGGTTCGGCAACTTTGGGCTGCTGAGGTACAACACCTAGGGCAGGAAGCTCCTCAAGCACCACCCAACCCGCCAAAACCTCAGCAGCCACCTTTGGTCTTGCAAAACCCCTTACCAACCCAAGGCATAGTGAATACTGAACCGTTGCCTCCTCCTCAAGCTAACGCACCACCCCAACAAATCACTTATGCTGCTCCTGATTAACCCATTTTTGACTCAGGGACCCACCATTTGTTGATGATGTCCTCCGATGAGGTCAACCTCCAAACTTGGCGGAACCAATATGGCTCCACCCCTGAAGCTCCCCCCGCTGATAAACCCACCAACGCTCATCCCACTGATCAGGCATTACGTATACCTCCACCTCCACTAGAAGGTGCCCCAAAAGCACCTTGTTTCCCACTTCGTCATATCAACAATAACCCCAATATGCGGGCTGCGTCAAACTACAACATTGTTGATGACTTAGCCCAATCCCCCGCAGCCATGTCTGCGTTAGAAGTCTTAAAAAACTGCCCTTCGCAGCGCAAGAATTTACTCTCAGCCATTGGGGATATCGATCCAAATGATTCGTAGTTAATGACATTTGATTTAGACCAATCCGAACCCCGCCTGCCTTCCACTTTGGCGTTCCAAGTTTCTGTTTCCATTCGGAATTTTGTCGTCCATCGATGCATTATTGACGAAGGTGCCTCTACATGTGTCATGCCCATCTCCATCTAGCAGCAAATGGGACCCCCCCCTCTCCAGCAGTCCTCTACTGCGTTGCGAGCCTACGACAGCCGTTCAGCTCAACCACATGGCCTATTAACTAACGTCCCCGTCCAGCTGGCCGGAAAACTCGTTCACATAAACATCGAGGTTATCAATGCACAGCTTTATTACAACCTTTTTCTTGGCCGCAGCTACATGTATGCCATGCGGGCAGTTGCTTCTACTGTTTTTCGTACCATGATGTTCCCCCATGAGGGACGCGTGTTCAAGGTTGACCAACTCACTTACCATGATCCCAATGCCCCCGCGGCACCCGAAAATGTTCTCCCCATGGTTGAACAACCTATTTCGAGTGCCACCACCTCATTCGTTTCTTCTATGGGACCCGGAGTTTACTCCGACGCACCAATGACCTCGACCTTCCCATCTATTCCACCCCCATCACCTGCCATGGTTGAACCATCTGTTTCGGATATCACCACCTCATTTGTTTCCTCAGATGCACCAATGTCCTCGACCTTCGAACCTATTCCATCCTTGTCACTTACCGCTGAAGTGTCCGACCTATGTACCCTGTCCCATAGCACGCGAAATCCTACTAAACAACCGCCATTGTTGCCTCAACCACCTTTGGTACCTAGTCACATTGGTGCTACACCCATCCATACCATTCCTTTCCTCTTCCCTCCCTCAGAAATAGTTAGCACCCCGGTTATGGCCACCCTCAGCCTCCCTGGATTAACCCTAGGGTTACCCGTTTGGTATCTTTCGCCTCCCGTTCGTCCGTCGACACCAGATATCATCCTGCAACTGGTGCAACCCATTTTCACTACTAGTCAACCACCTCCCGGTGTCGCTACCTCGTCAGCCTCCGCGAAACCCCCCCCTTCTTCTTCCCAAACCCACTGGGGGCAGAGGTCCCCAACCTTACACTACTGTCCCACCTCCTAAGATAGTCAAAAATCACCCTGTGTTTCGTGCTCCTCCCAAATGCGCGCTGTGCGATGAGTTGGGCCATGCGATTCACCTATGTCCTCAATTACTGGCATTACAGGAATACATGAAACTGCTTGACGACGACCCCACTATCCCAGGTGTCCATCTAGATTCAACCCCTATGCCTCGCGACAAATCCCTGCGCACTAACCACTCCTGTGCCTTATGCGGTGTCTACGGGCATTACTCACATCACTGTCCCGATCTCCCCGAGTACAGAGTAGCTCTCTTTGAAATGAACAATCTAGATCTTGAGACGGCACCACCCACCATTGTGGAAATCCATTCCCCGGTCTCTTCCCCTTCCGGAGAGGTCAATACCACTCTCTTTGAGATGAACAATCTGGATATTGAGACGGCACCACCCACCATTGTGGAGATCCACCCCCCGGACTCTTCCTCTTCCGAAGATGTTAATACCGTTTATATGATCTCTTCCACCACTCCTCCTTCGTCAACCGATTTGACGACACAAACATTCCGTACGGATGAGGAGATTCTCGAGGCTCTCACTGCCCCGGATTATTCTTGGGATGACATGCACCATCGTTCCTACTTCCTCCCAGATGAATCTTCCTCCAACACTGCTACCCAATTTGCAGTTGAATCCAAAGACTTCCTTCCCCCCAAGGTCGACTGGTTCAAGGACCCTATTCCTGCTCCTGACGCCTTCGAAGAGGGTAACATGGCCAACATCTCACCTATCATCCAAATTGATATCGCTGCCCCCAGAGGCACCCCCGAACTCATCACTTTAGGAGCCTCTTGCAGTAAGCAAGAAATTGAGGAATACAACAAACTATTCAGAGAATTCCGCGATGTCTTTGCCTGGTCTTATACCGAAATGCCCGGTCTTGACCCTGCCATTAAAGAGCACCACATTGACACATGGCCTGATGTACCCCCTGTTCGTCAGAAACAACGTCCCATTCATCTCTAGCTACAGTTTTGGAATCAGCACAACAAAACCATCACAATGGTCACCTCGTTGCATTATTTTTCGCTACACCATTTTTTGCCCATTTTTTCGATACCCATAGTCACCTCGGTTTGCGCGCCACTTCGGCCGCTCTCCGTTTTTAACACTTTTTATATCGCTGGATTCATTTTTCCGATCTCGTGATGATGCTTGAGATCATTTCTTTCTCTCACTTGGTACAATTTCCACATTACGTCCCTACACCTTGTTGCATCGATTTGCGCGCCACATCAGCCGTTATCGGATTGTTTCACACTTTTTATATGAGCCATCCACTCCTGTCATACTGCAAATGTTCCATTATTTTGCCACCATTCATTCACCCCGCAAGGAGGCCCACCAGTGTTCCCCCTCACCCTCAGTCCTGGTCATCATAAATGCTCCCTAATTGAACACTTCCTCCTTGCCTGGCCATTATTTCAGAGTCTTCTTATTTGCTTTCAGACTCCTTAAAATTGAAAGCAACCACGAGCATGAACTGTCATGGGCTCGTAAAATCCACATGACAGTACCATTCCATCAAGTCAGAGTCTTCTTATTTGCTTTCAGACTCCTTAAAATTCAAAGCAACCACAAGCATGAACTGTCATGGGCTCGTAAAATGCACATGACAGTACCATTCCATCAAGATAGAGTCTTCTTATTTGCTTTCAGATTCCTTAAAATTGAAAGCAACCACGAGCATGAACTGTCATGGGCTCGTAAAATCCACATGACAGTACCATTCCATCATTTCAGAGTCTTCTTATTTGCTTTCAGACTCCTTAAAATTGAAAGCAACCACGAGCATGAACTGTCCTGGGCTCGTAAAATCCACATGACAGTACCATTTTATATCCACACTTCTTCTAGTTCCATAACCCATGAAGAAGTCCCCCCGCGCCTCTTGGCACTATGATTGATCATCTCGGCAGCACCCCCAATCAGGTCACCTTTGTTCAGAGTATTCTGCAAGCTCCTACCATTTTACCACAACTTGAGTCTCCCTCAGCCCATTCACCCTCATATCCTATACCGCTATGATCCCTTTACCACCAGTCAGTCTCATATGCTGCTCGATCATCCCCACCATCATACTCTGAACAAAGGAAGTTTGAGTCCACCCACTCTACTTGCCCAGTTATTCCCCCCAGTTTATCACTCCTGCCATCAGTACTATCACAGTTCGGTTTTTCACCTCGCGCTCCTATCAAAGAAACATCATTGCCTTGATAGTTGCAGGTCTCCCTCTGTCGACGACAACCCCTCTATTCCAGAGGATAGACCCAGAGGCCCCTGCGCCTTGGACCCATCACCATCTGTGGTGAGTGCCTACGGACCATTTTGGGAGGAGTCATCATTGCCTCTCCGAATAGTTGTTTCTCACATGCTCGACTTCAGCACCTTAATCGCATCGTTGAGAATCGCGCAGGATGTGTATCCTTTCCATTACGTGTCGAAGACCCCGGATTTCCCCCGACTCTAGCACATTGGTGAGTCACTTTGGAACGCCCAGTGATATGTTCCCGTGGATGTTCAGGCTGCGTTGGAGATTTTATTCGGAAGCCATCCAGTTCCATGCTTCCTTGAGTACCCAGTTCAGTTCCAGAGCAGTGTACCATTGCCAGTATGACCATTGTCACTTTGATCCAGCAGCTCATCAGTTCCTTTGGAACCACATTCAGTAGCACTGCTGTCGTTCCAGTGCATCAGTTGTTCAGCTCAGACATGGTCAACCCAGCAGTATGTTCCAGCATTGTGTCCCCTCTGGACACTTATGATATACATAGGGGTTTCCTATGTATCCTACAGGACCCTCTTTTTGGGCCTCACAGTTATTTTCATGTATCTTGATACGAGCATGGGAATGCCTGCCTCGTCCGTATGATCAGATGATTTCTCATCCATTATTGAGGTTATGTACTTTTCAGTCCTTGCAGTTGGTTCGAGATCGTTGTTCCGGGCTTTAGTTGGTTCCTTCTCTTCTCCACACCCCAGCAAAAAATGAATATGACTCATGATGTCCATCGGCCATACGATGAGCTCCTGCCCTCGCACACCAGGGGGCAATCTGTTAACACCCAAAAAAGGTTCAATACCTCATCTACCCCATCACATGGCTCATTTGTCCACTTTCATACCATATTTCCATCAAAAACCCATAAAACCATCTAAAAATCCTCCAAAAGGCTTAAAATGCCTCCAAAAGGCCATAAAACCCTCTTTTCCTCCAAAAAATATCCAAAATTCCTCCAAAAAAGAAAAAAATCTCCAAAAAGGAATAAAAAATATAAAATACTGAGGAAAAGGAGGAAAAAACCCTAAACAGCTGAAACCCTAACCCTAAACCGCATGGTTTCCAACTATAAATAAGGGGTGGAGACCCCTTATTCCATATCCACAATCACAAGTATCTTGCCTCTGCCAAAATTGCTATTGAAATCCCAGCTCACCATTGAGCTGCTTTCACCGTGAGAGCCCCTTTTGGCCCATTTCCACCATTGGAGAAAGAGAAGAAGCAGCTTGAAGCTCGGAGCCACCGACTCGGATCACCGCAAAGGGCTTCACCAACCTTCACATTGGAGGTCAGATTAATACAAAATTACTATTTACTTTTTACTGTTTTGCTTCATGAACGTGTTTAAATTTAGTTTTTTATTTCAGTTATAGCTTTTAATTCACATATCATTGAACTGCTACTAAGGAATCCATTTTCCTTAGTAGGTACTCATTCGTACAAGCTAGGGGTAAAACCCTAGCAACAGTATCTTAGAAGAAGAAATCACCATATGGGAAATGAGCCCATTATGACATGACAAGTAATATGGCAGCGAGTTCATGAATTTCAAGAAGATTTAGGGAGAAAGTTCTACCAGAATGCGAGCATATTTTAATTCTCCAACAGAAAGGGATATATAGACATAAATTCGCTATTAGACAGCCTAGATGGTGGTAGAAATTGTTTAATGTAGCTGATGTTTAGGAGACTGTTGAGATCCTTATTGTCTATAAAAGTAGTAGCAATCTGTTTAGACAGGGTGCTCAACAGATGCTGGAGACGTTTTTATTCTTTAAAAGTTCTGTAATTTTCCTATTAGATGGTTTTTCTTTGAAAACTATAGAACATGAAACGCTACTGCCAGGGGAGGTCTCCATAAACAGAGGATAACCTTATATTTTTCTGCACTCATTTTCTTTTTGTAAACTTTGATTTTTTGGAAGGAATAGTTATGGAGATCTCACCTTTGTTATCATATCGATATGTGCTATGAATGGATTTAGAGATCTATTCTGTATGCTCTGCATAATTTTTCTTTGTAGAGTGATATGAATTGACTGCTTGTCCTCATTATTATTGTTTTCAATAAAATTAAGTGAATCTTTGAATTTGATTCTTAGTTATGTTTGATTTTCGAAAGATAATGATAGTTTTATATTCTGATATGTTAACATGAAACTTTTAAGCCATTTTAATATGTGAATGTTTTATTGTAGATTTTTCTCTTAATTCCAATTATTACATGTTCAATTTATAAGTATAAACTAAATCAATGTTAACTATCAAACTTGCTCCCTGGATAGGATAGGATACAAAATAATTTAGATATAATTTAGATTAGATTTATTTTCAATAACTGTAACTTTAGTTTCTTAACATCTTTTAAATCTTTTTACAGCTTAGTAGTTGTTAATACGTTTGTTGCAGCTATTTGAAAAATTGCATCTTAGATTAGTTTTAGTCATAATATATTTCAATTGTGTTCATTAGTTTGTGAGACTCTCTTTTCGAGAGAAAACCCACAAAGGTAGCGGGGCCTTTGTTCCTGTGAGATTTAGTCATCCCAAACACACCGAGGGTTGTTTTAAGAATTCTATGTGGACTTTTTTTCCTTGTTGGCCTTATTTAGAAAATCCAGCCAACAAATGGCGCTAGAAGGAGGGCTAATCGGCAAGTAAGCCCTTTGAGCTATTTCTTTTTAAATTTTGATCTATTTGAAAATGGCTCCTATTACTATTTTAGAACATGCTTTTAGCATGCCTGGGCCTGCTGGAGGTATTTCTGAAAGTGCAGTAAATATCTTGCAAAGGTTAATTTTTGATGGAGAAGGTAAAATGACTGCTTTGAAACATCTCACTGAATTTATAGATATTTGTAACCATTATCGTATAGTGTGTGAGATTAAGATTTGCAGGATTTTTACTGTCACTTTCAAAAGAAGAATTCGAGGTGGGTTCGAAATGTTACTAGCTAAATCCATTAATTCATGGAAACATTTCATGGAGTTGTTTATTGATGCGCATGAGGATTATAATTATCAAGAATTGAGGTATGAGATCAGAAATCTTTGCAAACAAGAAGGTGAATCTACTAGTACTTTCTTTTCAAGATTTATGTCAATGCATTTTAGATTCCATGAGAAAGATCAACTTTCTACAGAATAAATAACAGATTTATTTTTATATCTTGATTCTCTTTCAACTTTACATGATCAAGCAAATAATGATAAGCTTCAAATTGACAATATGCATGTTGATGGTTGCATCACTTCATCCGTTAATATTGATTCAAGGTTTAATATTATTGGTCCAAATTCTGACACTAAAATTGTTGAACATCAACAAATCTTAGGATCTTCTAATATACAATTTCATGAACAAAGGAATTTGAATTCGACACTTGCAATAAAAAATCTTTCTCTTGTTCAAGCAATTGTAGCCGAAAAGGAATCGATGATTTTAGGACCTAAAACTAAATCTTTGAATGATAGTTTCATAAATGATGATTTTGCATTTTTTTCTTCTCAAATTGAACAAAACTATCTCCTTTTTTCACAAAATTTATCAACAAATCAGAATATGGACAATGATTTTTCTCTTGAATTAGTTAATCAAGATTGTCCTATGAAAGGGGGAACATCTAATTTTCAACATTTGGAAAGTTATCATGCTTTATATCTGGATCTATTTATTGATTATAGTTCATGTCCACGTACTAATATACAAACAAATTCTCCACTAGGGTCAGTTCCTATGCAAAGTGATTTCTTGTATAAGAATGAGGAAAATGTTTCTATTCAAGATATTGACGATGAAAATAATTTTATAAATATCGCTCATGAATCTCATGCATACGATAATATTAAAGAAGCTAATTTAGAAGATAAAACCATGTCTTATAATGTTTCAAATTTTGGTGATACTAATCTTTTCAATTGTAAATTAATTGAGTCGTCAAAATCTCATGAATTTCAAAGGGAAAGTTCTCACTTTAAGGTAATATCAAAATTTGATTTTCAATTCTATGACGACAATGTTTCCTTGCAAAAGATATCATCTACTTTAACTTCCCTTGAAACCATTGATCATAATCTCGACATGCCACTTTTTTATTACTATCCTCATGAATTTTCTATCACACACTCCATTAAATCTTCACAAGTTGTAGATGTCCTCCAATATTGTTTTTATGATTCAATTTATTTTTTGTTGGAAGGATCATATCTTAAAAGGTTTCCATGTCCTATTTTTTTTCCTTTTGTAGATATAAGATCTAATTTAATACTTTCTATTTTTCCGTATGAAGCATTTCAATTCATATTATTAATAATTGATATGTTTTATTTTGCAGGATTACAAATGCTTTGATGGCTTCATTGGCTATTTCACTTTACTTAAATTTTCATTACAATTGATTTCCCTTGTACATAGTTGGGCTTAGGTTTATTTTGTTTTCTTCATTTTTACTTTTGCTTGTTTTGAATAAATGCAGTTATGAAGATGATGCCAATTTCATGAGGTGAAACCTAGCGATACATTTAGGGATGCCTACTTTACCTTTGACTCTCTTGCTCATAATTGTATTTATTTAAAATTTTCTTGTTAAGTCATTTATCTTTTACTTTTTAGACTTATTTTGGAAAATGTTTTATACATTCTTATGATCATAAGCATGAACTTTTAAGAAAATGAAGATTGTTGTGGCACAACAATGCCAAAATATTTTGAGTTGTAACTGCATATGTAATTAAGATTAAGTTTAAATTTGTTTTTTTTTCGTTTTCTTTTGCTTATTAATAAGAGCACCCTCAATTGTTAAAACATCTTGCTTATTTTTAACAAATCCTTATGTCGCAAATTATAGAGAAACACATTTTTCATCTTGTAAAAACTAATTCTCTCTTTTCATTTGTGATATAGTTATTTCATGTTTCTCCATTGAAAGATGTTAATCTATTCAAGGCTGAGTTTTTATTTTTGCATTTGCATATATCCATTTTAGATTTCTTGCTTTGATCATTTTATTTTGTAAGTTAATGGAATTTTCTTTTGAGTGGTTTTCTTTGTTTTCCAAAAAGGGGGTAAACTAATTTTAGCATGTGGTGATCAAAACCATGTATTTTTGTCAATTATTTGATCAAAATCCTTTTATGTTAAAGGGGCATTATTATAAAGACACTCTTCTTTTGTCAAGATTCTAACCATAGCAAGATTAGTCATGGCTTTGAAAATCTTAGCAGAAGGGATTGAACGTGGGTCGGTATCGTTGGGGAAAGGGGCAGAGAGATACAACAACAGTAAAATCCAACAATCTTATTATTGATCATTGAACAATACTATCTGTCATTGGAATTGTGCACAGAGGCAACCCTTTTTCATGCTCGATGTAGCCCTAGTCCTCAACCAGGTCTTCATCACATATCGAGAAAGCCATCATGTAGGAACTGTCCAAGACCTTCTTTATATTTCCATGACAATAACCTATGTCTTCTACCTTCATCTCATCATATCCAAATCATATCTTTTGTGCTGCACAAAACAAAACAAAGCACACAGAGCATCCATGGTAAACCTGGGTTCTACCAGTAAAGGAGAACCACCTAGCTGCACCTCACGTGCTTCGTGACCTTATAATCTCAACATGGGAACACACACAAATATAGATATATATGTAAGGACTTATTATGACCAAACAACCTGCTACCCGAGGATCGTTCTAGGTCAACCTCAAGGACTTATTACATATGAACAACCTACGTCCATGATCTTTTTCATTCACACAACCTTAAGGGCGTATTACATCCGAGCAACTTGCATACCATGCTAGGACTCATTTTACACTCGGGAAACCCACAGGACTTGTTGCATCCGAATAACCTACGTTCCAGTGGTACAGCGGTCATATTTACATTCGGATAACCTATTTAAGCACTGATTACGTCCAAGGATAACCTACGAGACTTGCTAGGACTGATTACATCCAAGGACAACCTACAAAAACCTATCTAAGGACTCATTACGTCCAAGAATAACCTACCAGATTTGCTAGCACTGATTACATCCAAAGATAACCTACAAAACAGATTATGTCCAAGCATCCTGCTTCACTAGAATTTTTCCAGCGCAGACAACCTATCTCATTTCCCATGTGAGATATTATGCATATGTAATAGAAACATATAGGTACTGATTACATCCAAGGATAACATGTGAGCTTCGCGAGGACTTATTACATCCAAGGATTACCTACCTGACTTATTATGGAAGTCACTGGTCGTGGGTGATACTCCATTCTCTCTCGATGTTAAAAATACCTAGAAAATATGTGTAGGTTGACGTGGTGATATCGAGCTGTGAAATCTTGCAAATTCCGCGAGGGCTCTCTCAACGGCTCGAGATGTGACCTGTGTGCAAATAATTAAGAGAATAAATTACTCCTTAATGAATAGGCATCAGAACACAAATCACCATAATGATGTTATTGACCTACGTCCTTTTATCATTGAAATACCTATTAAAAAAACCAACACGGCGACGTGAGAATGGAGTCGGCTCGGTTAAATTAGTCTGGACTACTATAAAGGCGAAGGCATGCGCTTTTCTGGCTACCAAATTTAGTTGACCTGTTATTCAATAATTAAAGGTTGCGGTTAGTGAAACGGTAGAATACTTCAGACATGGACGGACGAAAACAGCTTATGGGAGGAGGTGATAGTAGCTCTACTTCAACTGATCAGAGGAGCAGCAGCAGCGGATCAAGAACAAGAAGTCCGAGGAGCAGCGACAGAAGTTTGAGTGCGGCTGCTATTCCTTTTCCTCAATTCGAAAACGCATTGGAAGATCAGAGAAGAGAAAATGCACAACTTTCAGGCGAAGCTAATGAAGAGCTTCGACTCGAAGATCGGAATCGATTGGAAGAAGAGATTAGAGAATTTGGGGAATCTGTGGTCAGGGCAGGATTTGAACTAGTTCGACTGGATAGAGAGAGAGCAGAATTTGGAGATAGATTAAGTAAATTGAGAATAGAAATTGAAGTACTGTTAGCGGAGGTTAATGGAGTAGAAGAAGCTCGATTGACTAATGGGAGAGGTTTAGAAGAAGTCCGATTGGATGATTGCAGAAGAGAAATGGAAGAATTTTTTGATGACCGGAGAAGAGAAAGCGAAGAATTTGCAGTGCAAGTTATTGAAGAGCCTGGAAGAAGAGATGGATTGGACGAAGAGCTGCAGAGAGAATCTGAACAAGAAATGAGCGAAGTTGAAGAAGCTCGATCGGATGACGGGAGAGAGATAGAAGTGGACCAAATTTCAGGCGAAGCTAATGAACAACTTCGATTGGATATGGAGATAGCAGAACTTGAATTGGAGATAGAGATGAGAGAACTTGAAGAATCTCGATTGGAGATAGAGATAACAGAACTTGGAGAATTGAGAAGAGAAATTGAA
>LPNX010784198.1:422749-474942 GCA_001517045.1 Pseudotsuga menziesii
GCATTACCCTATGGTTTAGACAGAAAAACAACTGTCCAATTTGCCGAGCATATCAGTAATTAAATATGCTTCATTTTGACTGTAATAGTTTATTATATGCTAAATAGGCGAAGATGTAAGTAGCTAGATGCTAGCACTTATTATTTTTGTTAATACAATCTAATACTAGTTTTTGTTATAAAAAAAACATATAAACCACAGCATTTAAAAAAAACATTATATTTTTTAATTATAAAATAATATAAATAAAGTATCATGTTATCATGTTGTTATTAGTTTTTATTATTTTTATAAATGTTGTGCTTCAAATTTTAATTTTTTTATAAATGTTCTGCTTCAATTTATAAAAATTAAGATAAACTATGTAATGCAACTTTTATAGATATGGATTATGAAAGATGTTTTTGTTAAATTTTTAATTTATACAATTTTGATCATAATTTTTAATTTATACAATTTTGATTATAATCTTTAAGTTATACAAAAAATTCTACACATTGTTGTCAATACTAAATATGCCTTCATAATATTTGTCAATGGATTTTTGTATAGCTTGGACTATTAAGGACATGAAAAAGATTGATGCTTTGTTTGTTGTGGTTGACATGTTTTTGAAGATGTCACATTTTATTCCTTATATGAGACCAATGATGCAACTCATTGCACAAAGTTATTCTTCAAGAGAGTTGCATGTTTCAATGGGTTGCTAGAGGCCATGAAATGAAAAAAAATACATGAGGCTTTTAAGCCAATTTGAATGGCTTTGTAGAATAAATTAGGAACAAAATTGTTGTGGTATAGTTCAATGTAATACCCATAAACAAATGGCAAAGTCAAAGTTGTAAATAGAACTTTAAGGAATCTATTGAGGTTCTTTGATGGATAGAAGTCAAATTAGTGGGATTTAATTTTTGAGTACGGAAAGCTTGCACATAATAGTTCCATGAAGAGTTTGACTTTACAATCGCTATATCAAATTTTTTTTGGACATAACTCAAGAGGAGTTAACAACTTACTAAAATTTCCAATGGAGACATGAATATGGTAGAGTGTAGAATATGGTAATGCACAATCTAAGTAGATAAGGAAGAATGAACCTTTGGTTGAGTTCTTTGATAAGTATGCTAAGGAAGAAGTTAATGAATATGTGAAGTCTTTGTTCACATGTACAAAAACTCAAAAGAAACTATTATAATGGAATGTGATTGTTTTGGTATCTCCTCTAAGTTATGTAGGTATGTGACTTCCTTTAAAATATTGGTCAAATGGATCCATAAATACTTGGGAATACCCTTTATTACCCCTTGAAAATCCATTGGAAATGCAATTTCATCAGACTTGAAAGGTTAAGGAGCATATTTGTGTTTTCTCTACTCACACAATCTTCAATATCTCCTAACAACTTGTTGTAATCTAAGGTGTCACTGCTCACAATGTTGAATTTCAATTCAAAACAAAGTGAAATGTTGTCTCATCAAAGGCCACTTCTACAAGTCTACACTCTGGTCAAAATTTATTGGTAATTTACTCCATTCTTTCCATATTATCAAACTTGAAATCCATATATCCAACATTGATCATTATCCACTAAATTCATTCATCTAACTTTTACACGATTGTTTATGAGAAAAATTGCAGGATCCATTGGAAGAAGTTAGAGAATTTGGAGAATATGTGGTTATGGCATGATTTGAACAAATTTGACTCGATAGAGAGATAAAAAAACATGGAGATAGATTGGGTGAATTGAGAAGAGAATTTGAAGCACTGTTAGTGGAGATTAATAGAATTCTCGAAAAAGTTGAAGAAGTTGAAGTTCCAGCTCGTATAAGCATTTCAAGCATGTCAGTAACTAAACGTGCTCAATTTCAATAACTAAATGTGCTCAATTTCAAGAAGTTGTCCCGTTTTCCAAGCATGTCAGTAACTAAATGTGCTCAATTTTGACTCTAACTCTTAATTATATGCTAATTTACTATAATCTGTTTTTGTAAAAAGTAACATGTTATGTTAAAAAAGAATATGAAATAATTATTTTATTAAAATTTAATAAAATTAGTCATGTCAAAATATTAATCACAGATTTATAAATTCTTGTTTCTGCATAGGACATTGTACAAAGAAACAAGTGTATATTGTTGCTGGTATAAAAATAGTATATGTAATGTAGCACAAATAATGTTGTGTGATGTACATAGTAAATAGAGTGTGAAGCAAAAAAATAAAAACAATAGTGACAGAAGAGTTGGGAAGGACATTGTTACAACATGGTAACTATATGTTCCTCATGGAACAAGTTATAAATAAGATGCCCAAGAAGGATATTGGGTTGATTGAAAAATACATAATTGGATAAGCTATTGGTTTTGGAGGATTTGAGCCATATGAAAAGAAACTTAGCTAGAATAAGAGAGTTCAAATGTGAAGGAATAATGTCGGTGTTCAGATGTTGGAAAATGTAAGGTACATTTTATATTTCAATGTGTATGAGGTGTGTGTGTGTGTAAATTAAAATGAAAGAAAAGTTAAAGACAAAAAGTTTAAAAAAAATTTGATTAAGGTTGACAATTAATTATTATAATGTTAACGATACATATTTGACCTCAAATGTTTCCAACACGATTTTATTTACACCATTTGTTTTTTTTAATAATTAGCAACTACCAAGAAATTTGGACATGATTTATTTTTATTTTCTTTTTTAAATTTATGTGGATGCTCAATAGATTATAGGTTGACGGATCCATGCTAGTATATATAATCATATGATCCTAATGTATTTGAATAGAATCCAAGTCCAATTTTCTAAATTTGGTTTCATAGATTTCTCTCGTATGTCGATGTATAGAACCCAAGTACAAACATACTATTGCAAATGTAGGTGATGGGTTATGTGTGTTGTGCAAGGATGGAATATATTAGGGGAAGATTTTCAACAATCCAATGGAGTCATAAACAATGGGGCCTTGCATTACTATAATGGCACCAAAACATGGACTCCACGCCCCTCAAAGAATTCCAAGGAAATAAGGGATATTTTTTTCTTTCATGAACTCGTTTTTTACCACAAATTTTACTCAATGAGTGTATCAAGTATGTTTTGATTCCTCATAAAATGTTGAACAAGATCACAATCATGTTTAGACTGCTAATGATAAGAATGTCTAACTTTATGCAAAGTTTTTATAGCACAAGATACCTCTCAAAGATTGATTTGAGGAGCATATACTATCAAATTAGGATAAGAGAAGGTGAGTTGAAGATTGTGCATTCAAGTCCTAGGATGGATTATACCAATCGTTTTCTAAGCCATTTGGGTTGACCAATGTATCAATCATGTTCATGTAGTTGATGATAAAAGTGTTGCAATGATACATTGGTAAGTTTTGGTTGTCTATCTAGATGACATTTTTATTTTCAACAAAAGTGGATTTAAACATTTCGAAGTTCTAATATTGGCATCTGAGACTTTGAGTAGAAGGTAGTTCCACTTAAAGTTTAACACTACGAGTTAATTGTATTTTGAATTGATTTTGTACCAAGGAGGTTTACACATGGATTAAGAGAATTTAAGTCTAGCTATTTTGGAGTGACCCACATCATGTAATGCTATTGAGGTATGGAGTTCCGTGGTAGCGCTATTTATACATGTATCTCATCAAGGGGTGTGTGAAGGCTTGTGTATTTAGTTGGGATCTTCCATCACAAAAGAGTCTTGATTTTTTGAGGAACATTTCTCTAAAGCACCAAAGTTGGCATTTCTTGATTTCAACATTTACATGTTTCAAGTTGATTGTGATGCAAGCAAAAAAGAAATTGGAACAATATTGACTCAAGAAAGAAAGTCAGTAGGATATACTTCAATGACATTCAATGAGGCGTGGAAGAAGTAATCAACACATGACAAACATTTCTATGTGATTATACAGGTGATGAATCACCAAAGACACTATGGGAGTTCATGTTGTGTAGGACCGATCACGATATATATATTATTTAAAATTAGGGGTGGTGGAATCAAAGGTACTTTAAGTGGGTTGAGACGATGCAAGGATACACCTTTGTGTTGAACCCTAAGTATGGGAAAGAGAACATAGTTTCAAATGTGTTTAGTAATCTCAAGCACAATTATGTTGACAACAAAAAAGAATGATACCACTGGGTTTGTATAAATTAGAGAGACGTATGTGCAACACTAAGATTTTGTGTAAATTTAAGAAGGATGAAAAATATAGTGTTGTTGGATCACAATGTAGATATAGTATCTACAATACAAAGGATACTTTTTCAAAGGGAAGAAAAGACACATACTAAAAGTACGTCATGTAATAATTCGATAAAAAGGTTACATAATGGAGGTATAAGTAGGAAATCATGTCCAAGCTAAGACTATCAACTTGTTCAAAGAAGATAGCAATGTCATAGATTTACTAAATAAAAAAGTATATTCATAAATAGATTTATATTTTTATAGATGGTGAAAGGTACAAATCAAAACAAAAAATCTACACATTGTTGTCAATACTAAAGATGCTTCCATAATATTTGTCAATGGATTTTTGTATAACTTGGGCTATTAAGAACATGAGAAAGATTGATGTTTTGTTTGTTATGGTTGACATGTTTTTGAATATGTCACAGTTTATTCCTTATAGGAGACAATTGATGCAACTCATTGCAAAAATTTATTCTTCAAGAGAGTTACATGTTTCAATGGGTTGCTAGAGGCTATGAAATATAAAATATACACAAGGTTTTTAAGCCAATTTGAATGGCTTTGTAGAAGAAATTAGGAACAAAATTGTTGTGGTATAGTTCAATATAAAACCCATAGACAAATGGGAAAGTCAAAGATGTAAATAGAACTTTAAGGAATCTATTGAGGTTCTTTGATGGATAGAAGTTGGATTACTAGGATTTAATTTTTGTGTATGGAAAGCTTGCACATAATAATTCCATGAAGAGTTTGACTTTGCAATCGCTATTTAAAATTATTTTTGGAAATAACTCAAGAGTAGTTAACAACTTATTGAAATTTCCAATGGAGACATGTAAGAGTAATGATATAAAATCATTCCCATAAAGTAGTAACAAAGTGTGTGCACATGTACAAAAACCCAAAATGATGATAATAAGGATCATGCATACACACATAGGAGAGTTAAGTATTTTGTAGTTGGATATGAAGTGATTGTAATTTGAAAAAGCAGTGTTATACTAAGGATGCATATACCAAGTTGAATGTTAAGAAGATAGGTTAATGTCTAATAAATTAGGATTTTGGAAGGAAGGAACACAAAATGGAGTTCCCTGAAGAGTTGGATATTTCACCAGTACTCAATGTGTTGTATTTTTATGAGTATAGAGTAAAAATTGAAGACACAATAGAGTCCAAGTTAACAAGATAGATTGGAACATCAAAAAGTATAAGGTAGAAGATATTGAAGAAGTGTTTAATGAAAAAAGTCTTGGATATGCACAATGAAATGCATAAGAAGTACTTAGTGATGTGGAAAGATAGAGATATTGAAAAAAGAACTTGTATTTTTCAAGATGAGTATAAAAAAATAAAAAAAGAAGAAAGTGAGTATTGATGATAGACCAAAAAAAAAATTGTGCGGGGATGGACAGTATTTTATTTCCAAAGTGAATTTGATGTAGGAGCATTATGCATACTCCTAGAAAGGTTGAAATTAAGATTAAGAGGACTATATGGAGCAATAATGAAGTTGAGTAGAGTGTAGAATATGGTAGTCCACAATCTAAGTAGATAAGGAAGAATGAACCTTTGGTTGAGTTCTTTGATAATTATTCTAAGAAAGAAGTTAATGACTATGTCAAAAGGTTCATGCACAATCAAAATGGTTGTGTGAAAAAAAATTGGGAACCAAGGAAGTAGCACAAAACATAGTGAACATAAGTTGTTACACATGAAAAAGACACAAGTATAACATAAAAAAGTAAAAAAAATAGGTGGATGAAGGAATGGAAAGACTATGATGCATAAAAAGTGAAGGATCTGGATCTGACACATAGATCTCAGAATCTAAGATAGGAGATTTAGAGAAAAATGAATGGATGATAGGATAATAAGCAATATCAATTTTTTTCTCTATATGTCACTTATTTTTTATCATTAGTATCACAAGAAGAAAAAATCACCTTCAAGAGACACAGAAAAAGATGGCTCTTCAATATTTGCTTCTCGATTGAAGGAGGAAGCATTCGAATAGAGGGTAGTAGAAAAATGAATTGTATGAGAAACTTCTTCATCATGTTCAAATTCATCAGAGAATGTAGAGACCAAGAAATTTTGAGAGAGAGAATACGAGGAGATGTTGGGTTTGCTCTGTGCTTCATCTTCTATTTCCTGCAAACCAAAAGCTTTGTCCAAATTCTTCCAAAGCTCAAATGGATACTCAGCAGAATATATGAGATGATGTATATTTTGAGAACTTACCAAACACATATTTCCATAATATATATCACAATTATTTATCCAAACAATCTTCTCTTCATAATGCTGAGGTTCACTCAATGCACCAATGGAGACATCAAAGAGACATCCCCTCTTCAAGTATGCACTCATCTTGGGCTTCCAATAATCATAGATGAAAGGAGATAGTAGAGGAAATCTTGAATCCATATTGAAGTTGTTGATATGCTCTAGGAGATACTCTCTGCAACCTGCAAAACAAAACTAGGAGAAAATATTGTAAGCTAGACAAGCTCTTCTTCAGAGAGGGATAGGAGACTGGATATGCTCCTCAACTCTGTAGAACTTGATCAAACTTGCGGCTGTGGTACCATGTAGAATAATATATCAATGCTATGAGCAATGATTCTAAGAAGAAGCACATGAAATAGGTATTGCTACTAATAATTCTCACAAGTATACACAGGAAAACTAGAGAGAAGAAAAGAGACTGAATGACATGAATGAAGAGATGAATATTGGCGTGTATCCTTTCATTGAATAATGATGAATAATGGTGTGCATAAATAGTACATCCCTCATGGAAAAATCAAGTGGTATGGAGACAACTCATAAATCTCAAAAAGGTTGACTTGCCAAAATATAGCAAGCCCCCATAGGTGGCTAAAGCACTTCCCAAATATATCAAGGACCTTACGAATTGGAAAAAGCATGAGTGAGTTGTCCAGGGAGATGAAAAAAATTGCTAATACTAGAAAATGGAGAGAAAGTCATGAAGGATGGGTTGGCAACAAAGGGACCCATTTTCCTAGTCCATTAGCCTTACCTTATCAACATAAAAGATGGAAAAGCTCAATAAAGCAGAATCTACTGTAAAGTGTTCTATACTAGTTCTGGATGGTGAAAAAGTGGTCAAGATCAACATAGAATCAGAAATATAGCATTCCTAGGATATAGATGGCATGTATTGACTTTAATGTGCAAGTGGATGCCAAGTAATTAAGATAGTGGGTGAATAATTAATCAAATAATGATTAATTATTTTATCCTAAGTTATGAGTGGAATTGATATATTCCAACAAGGAGAAGGCTTGCGAATAACATAATGAACGAAAAACGACACTAAGACATAATGCTGAGAAAGTGACAAGCCTTAACGATCATGGGTACGAGCTTGACTGGAGCCAACAAAAACCACATGTGTGAAGGAATCTTTGTAAGTTAGTCTGATAGTGCCTCGTGTTATGTGTTACTAATTAGGGAAAACATCATGTTGGCTGGATATAGTAAGTCGGTTGAGATAGCGACAAAAAATGAGTTTGTAATGATTATGCATAGAGTGTTTATTGATTCAGCATTGAGTCTATACCAAGTATGTATGGGATCTGTATCGAGTCTATAATAGGGCTATAAAAGAAGGAACTCAAGTTGTATATGGGTTAAAATCTTAGTAAGACTCTTGAGCTAGACTTGAAGCACGTGTTTTGGTAAATGGATCTGTATCGCTAAGTGCATCAGAGTGAATGAACTATAGATGAGTGCAAAGATGAGTAGTGAAGGTTGAGTCGATCCCAGCTGTGTCCAGATCGCTAGTAGAAGTAGAGTAAATAGAGAAAAGAGAGAAGAGAAGAGAGAATGAGAGGGAGGAAAAGTATATAAAGTTAGAGAAGAATATCTTGAGTAGAGTCTGTAGCTTAGTGCGCAGATGAAAGGTGCATCTATTTGCTCATGCCAGATGAAGAGAACCTTGTGGTTTTCTCCTAGATGGGTTTCCACCTTATATTCTGTGTATATTTGTGAATGTTGAAAGTATCTTAGAAATATGTGTGATCATTGTAGTGAATGAATGACTATAGATTTTCTTACAAATGAATAGATATATGGTGGCTGGATTATATTACTGATTAAGAGTATGCCACATGTTTGTTTTTTAATTTAATAAAGTTGCATAGGGAAAGGTTGGGATGTGTTACCACCTAAGTTTTACTTAGTGGTTTTTTATCAAGTGAGCCTCGTGAACCGGACAAAGATTTTTTTTTTTGGACTTCAGAAGACCTTCGGAAGTGCTTCTGGCAAGTGCTTGTTGTACCATATCACATGTTCATACCCCGTGAGGGAATTGTATTAAATGTTCTAGCATGATTGTGTCTGTAAAAGACTCGGTCTCTTAGAATTTATTTGTCAATCCGATCAGCCGAGGGTGTTTTTTACCTTGGTTATTATTGCGTGTTGAATAAACAACTGATAATTTCAGATTTTTTCACTCCATAGCTCCAAAGTTGGGGTGGTTGGCTTGGCATTTAGGACTATTGAGGTTATTAGAGTCTATGTGTCAATGTATAAAC
This sequence comes from Pseudotsuga menziesii, assembly GCA_001517045.1. Classification (NCBI taxonomy): domain Eukaryota; kingdom Viridiplantae; phylum Streptophyta; class Pinopsida; order Pinales; family Pinaceae; genus Pseudotsuga; species Pseudotsuga menziesii. The sequence goes on from LPNX010784198.1 coordinate 431,531, forward strand.
ATGCTAGGAATCATGGTTGAGTCAAATGAACATGTCTAAGTCCCCCTAGGTTTTTCAATTTTTTTAATTTTTTAATTTTTTAATTTTTTTTTATTAAAATTTAATTTTTCCAAAACTTTGGCTATTTTTTAATAGTTTAATTGAAAAAATTGGTTTTGTAATAAAAGTGGGCTCAATAATCAGTTTCAGACATGTAGGTGCTCATTTTCAAGCTAAGAGCACCCTGTAAACCTATAGAGGGCTCAATAAATTGATGAATAATGGAGCAAAACCAAAATCCTAGATCAATGGATTCTTAACCAATTTGATTGAAATCAGTCTCATCAGCACCAGATTGACTGGATCTGATAAATCCTTGATTGGAGGAGGTGATCTGGGTGGATCCAGAGTCGAACTTCAGCTTCCTTTATGGGTAATTTCTCCCTCCATCTATCCTCAACATGTGTGGGCTCATTTCGATGAGTTTTGGTGGATGCTTCAGTCAACATGTTGAGGTGTTAGCTCAATTAGCCCCTCAATTGAAATTCAGACTCAGTAGAATCTTAGTTCAGTTTTAGAACAGGAATGGATGGACTCTCCTTCAGCTACAGTGATCTATCTCCTTAGGATTTGTGCCCCCTTTGGGCTGGGGTTTCAATTTTGTGTATAAATAAAGCATGGTTGCCTCCTTTCTGAGTTAGTTAGAGTTGGATTGACGAGCTATTGCTGTTGTAATATCTTTTTCTATTGGACTAAATTGAAGCTTTGCAGGCCAAATCTGTGTAATGCTTTTATATGTGTGGATTTAACTTTGTATTGCAGCTTTTTACCGTTGGCTTTCTCTCAATTTATGCATCTGAATCGTGCCTAGCTTAATGATTCAACTGAATCAATCAGAGTATAGTTGGGCAAGTAAAATTACTTGCTTTTAAATATCTCATAGTATATATGCTTAACGATTCAGATCATACATGTTTAAATAAGTTTATTAGCATTTAATCCCTCTCTTTCTTCATATATTTCTATCGAGAACTCATAAGGTTTTATGAAGGATTGTTTATTAGTTTTCAGGTAATAGGGGTTGGAGGAACTGTGGATCAAGCTTGAATCCACTGGGTATCCAAATTTTTTGTGAAGGCATTGTCCCTCGGCATTCCACTAACTAGTCTTCTTTGCAGATCCATTCCTCGGCAACAAGCACTCTTCCTTTCCGCTTCCTCTTTCAAATTTCTTCAAAATCAGTCTGGTTACTTGTTTTGCAGCTTTAAATTTGTTTAGATATATAAATTTCAGAGTTCCTCTTACATAGACCTTGCTTCCTTAAATCTCATAAAACTATATCTCATTCCTAAAGAAAATTTACAAGCATTCTAGATCTAGTTTTAGGGAAAATTGTCATTTTTCAAGGCTGTGAAAGTAGATCTAAAGCTTGTTGAATGCATGGTGGTTTCCTTAGAATCTAAAAATTTATATTCATCAATTTAAGTGCTTCATATTTGCTGCCCCAAAATCATGCCAATATCCTAAGGAAATCTTTGTTTCCTTGGTTCTTTTTCCGCTTCTTTAAAAACTTGTTTTAACTTAGATTTTTGGGTAAAAAGTTTGTTCATCCAAAAGTGCTTTCAAAGTACTTTTGGGAATATTTAACTCTTATAATATTGCTGGTTTTTAGTAGGTGTAACAAAAAAGAGGAGGAGGCACTATCCGGAAAGCATTTTTGGACCATTCGAAACCCCCCAGGGGGTCTACGTCTTCCAAAAAATTTCAAATTTTTGCACTTTGTAAACCTTTGGTCTCATTCCATATAAGGACCACGTGTATTAATTTCAGATTTATGATATTGTAATTTCTGCTAATAAAAGAAAAAAATCTTTTTGAATAGGCTCTTTCGAGCCTATTCACCATCCCCCCTGGGCGGATTTGCGTCTGTGTCACTTTTTACTTTTGTTCATATTTTTTCAATCTAGTGTAGTTCTAATATGCAGGGAAGTATACTTTGACTTATAATCATTGCCATATTCCATATCTGGTGGTTTCAAAGTAATTTTAATACTTACCCCACGAGCCTCCTTTTGAGCCGAAAGCTGAAGAAAGGGTCGTGGTAGTCTAATTATAAAATTGTGGTTTGCTTATCTGTTTATGCTTCATTTGATATCATCATTTATTTTAGTAATCAGAATAAAATTATCCCCTCCTTGATTCCCCGATTGAGGTCCACTTGGACTGAAATAGGTTCCTGGAGGGTTTTCTTTTTAACAAGAACACCTCTTTTAAAATTTACTAAAAATAACAAAGACTCTGGTGTGTATGCTATGTACTTGGATGTGGGTTGTCCGATTAGTCAAGCTGCGTAAAAATCATTTGAGTGACTAGAATAATTAGTATCCACTCTCCCCAAATTGACAAACCATGAGGCGAAAATCCAACGCGTCAATCAAACCATTACGGTGGAAAAATACCCAAAGGAAGCGGGAACTCTTGAAAAGTGACCTCAGGGCACCGATCTCTGTTACAACTTTAGGTGCATTATCAACAATAGCTTTAGAGGCTTGATTCAGCCCACATATTCCTTGCAGGTAGCCATGACGACTTAGTTTTGGACATACTTCAAATACCCCCTGGGTATATCTGGATTCCACTCGCCTAAGTTAAATTACTCATCCTCTTACATTAATTTAAATTCAACCAAGATACAATTGCACAACATTTATTCCAGCACTTGCAAGCACTCTTAATTGTTTTTCGACTTCATTTTCAAGGCACTGGTCAACTATTTATTTCTTTCAATCTATATGTCATTCAGTGTCATTTTCGTGCTTACTTGTAATTATCTCATCATGTTATTTGTTGTTTACAATTGTTAAATCGAAACTCCTAAAAAGATTACTCTTTAATACCATCAGAATACTAAATAATTTTTCCTTAGTAACTTAATAGGGTCTATCCACCTTGGCTTGGTTAGGAGTTAAGCCTAAACGGAGGAGTCAAGAACAAGGTGAGAGCCTTGACTCGAGACTTGCCCCCAAGGACACACCGAGTAGCTTGAATATTTCTACCACGTAACCCAGGTGTGTGAAATGCGGCAAGACTTTTTGGCACTGTTGCCGGGGATAAATCTTTTTATTTCAGGGTACGACTTAGCTTAAATTTTTTCTAAACAACTAAAAAGATGAAAAAAAATTGATTGATCTTGTCTTTAAAAATCATAAAAATTAAAACTCGATCCATCTGGTGACTCCACTATCTAACATCCCTCCAAGAATTTCTACTCAAAGAAATTGCCATAAATTATTCAATCCTCTCCTTGATCTTGAAAGGTTTATTAGGGAAAGAGTGAATAGGTAGGCTTCTCATAGAAACCTTGAAAATTTAGGAGACCAATCCCTCTTAGATATCCATCACATATTTGTAGAGAGTCATGTTCACCAATCTCAAGAAATTACGGAATTGTGCAAACCCCTTAACTTTTCTCAGATAGGAGGTTCTCCCCATGCCATTCCAAAAGATGCTATCAAGAAGCTCCCCATATTTCAAGGCAATAATGCCATCACTGCCAAGTTTCACCTTCGAAAGTTTCAAAAGCACCTAGTCAGTTATTGCAATGATGCTACCCATGATCATGACAATGTAAAAATGAATCTCTTTGCTTTATCCTTAGAACATGATGTTGAAGAATGGTACCTAGACCTATATGATGATTCATATAAAACTCTTAGTGAATTCCTAGAGGGTTTTAAGAAGAAATGGGGAGAAAAGAAAGAACCAAGACATCTGCTTGCTGCCCTTCATAACATTAAGAAGATGGAGAATGAAACCATTGATGAATTTAACACTAAGTTCGGGTGTGTGGTTGCGGACCTCCCTAAATAAATCAAGCCAAAGGATGTCTCCATCCTCATATCCTACATCAAAAATTTCACTGGTTATTTGAGGTACTAGTTAATTGACAAAGAGCCGACCGATCTAAAAACTGCTCAGGAATTGGCCAAGAAAATATAAAATAATATACAGTCTTTAGGAAAATCCAACATTCCAAGTTGCACTAGAGGAAACACTTCATACAACAAAGAAAAGGGAAAATCCATTGAATCAGAAGAAAAGGGAGCCTCTAAAGATCCCATGGAAAAGGTAACAAACATGATAAAAGACTTGGTTACTAGTAAAAACAAACTCATGGCAAATCGGTTTGCACAACTGAATCTTATGCACCATAGAAGAATCACAATGGAAAGAAATAATGGACCTAGGAACTTTCAGCCTAGGTAGAATCAGGTGTATCAAAAGAAGTTTCCTCAGCAAGAGCCTAGGATTCCAAACCAGCTAGACTCAGCTAACATGGTAGAAGAAGTAATTCCATGGTGTAGACCCTGTGAACAATTCCACCAAGAAAGCACTTGTTATGTTGCAAATCAAGTCATGGAACATGCACTTCCCAAGGTCAGTAATCAGGAAACAAATTCAAGCGAGCCTAATCATATATACATGGTAGGCCAGGCCTACCCTTTGTCACTAGCTACACAGTACAAACTTAAGGATGAAACCATTGCAGAATCTTATAGTGAAACTTATGATGAAAATTGTAATGTACATGATGGGACTGCTATGTGTTCTCCATATAATGATGACAGTCTGGAAGGTTTACTCCCTTGTGACCTATTCTCTGAAGAAGATGAGTATGAAAATGAGGACAAGTATAGCTTGGAGCATGATACACGTGACAAAGACTCCCGTATATCTGACAAAGATGTTGATGAGGAGTCCTGGACATTCATGGAAAATCCAGTCTATGACACGAATAAAGAGGAAAATAATGAACCAGACACTTTTGATGGTTTTGTTTATTTTTCTATCTATGGCATATCTAAAGGAGAGAGCATCGACCATGTGGCCTTGGGAAACTTTGATATGAAAAAGAAGCATGGATTTTATCCACATGATCAGTCTGAGCCATATATCAGTATCAGTAATGAAGACAAAGAGAACTTGATATCAGAACCTAATATCAACAATGGGGAATCCATCACATCTAACATAGATGATGGTGATGAATATTGGGATTTTTGTGGACATCTTATTAAGAATCCTATCTATGCTATATCCAGTAAGGGGAGTGTCTATTTAGAATTTTGTGGAAGTCCAATTTACTACACTTCCACAGAGGGAAGCATGGATTTGGAGACCTAGGAAAATCCTAGTATGGAAGAGGAGCATTCAAATCTCTTATATGATCATTCAGAGTCAGAGAATTCAGAGCCATACAAAGGTATCAATAATGAAGACATTGAGAAGCAGGGTTGTGAAAAGACAAATGTGATGCAGTTAGTGGAATATCAGTCTCAACTATCATCTTCACATATGGAGTTTCCTTATGATTTGGAGCCACTTGGGGCTTATACAATGAGTTATCATCTGATAAGCCTTGATGATCTGTATGATGGTGTAGTCAATTTGCCTCATCACTCTAATTTGTATATCAACCCTATCTAGTCATGGATAGAAGTAGCCTGCGCAAGCACATACCAGTTTGGGAAGCAACTTGATGAAGTATTATATTCTTATGATCTCCCATCCATTCCACCCATTCCGGATCATCACACAGGTTTGCATTTTCTAAATAAAGTATCGTTACTTTGGCTAGTAACCAAAGACAAGGAATTTTTTTTAATATTAATAAAACACTTAGGTGGTTACATTGGATTTCTAATTACACTTAACCCTTTTTATATCATGCTTAGAGTAGGAAAATAATCTCCTTGAAAGAGAGAATTTACTTTCCACATTTTTTTTTTTTGCACTTAGCTATAATCAAACATTTTTTTCATTAGTTAGTTACATTTATTTTATTTAAATAAATCAGCTTAATGGTTCATTTGGTTTTTTATGTAAAGCTTGTGCTACTGAGGTTTTCTTGTCAAGTTGAGATGTTTTTACAGGGTGTATAAACTCGAGATTCTGGTGTTCTCGTATCCTCCCCTTGCCCTATGACCAGATAGAGCACACGTCCCATAGTTGGAGCCAGAATGTTACCACCTAAGTTGCACTTAGTGGTTTTTTATCAAGTGAGCCTGGTGAACTTGACAAAGATTTTTTGATCGGACTTCAGAAGACCTTCGGGAGTGCTTCTGGGAAGTGCTTGTTGTGGTATATCACATGTTCATACCCGATGGGGGAATTGTAATAAATGTTCTAGCATGACAGTGTCTTTAAAAGAATCATTCTCTTAGAATTTATTTGTCAATCTGATCAACCCAGGTTGTTTCTTCCCTTGGTTATTATTGGTTGTTGAATAAAGGACTGATAATTTCTGAGTTTTTCATTCCATACCTCCAAAGTTGGGGTGGTCGGCTTGGCATTTAGGGCTATTGAGGTTATTAGAGTCTATGTTTCAATGTATAAACATTCTAGGCATCATGGTCGAGTCCTATGAACATGTCTAAGCCCCCCTAGGTTTTTCATTTTTTTTTAAAAAAAATTTCATTGTTTTTTATGAAAATTTATTTTTTCCAAAACTTAGGCTATTTTTTAATAGTTTAATTGGCAAATTTGGTTTTGTAATAAAAGTGGGCTCAATAATCAATTTCATTCATGTAGGTGCTCATTTTCAAGCTAAGAGCACACTGTAAACCTATAGACCCACTATTTCCATCACTTAGTTCAAAAGGCGCCAATTAATCAATTATTGATTATTTTAATTAATAAATTGATGAATAATGGAGCAAATCCTAGATCAATGGATTCTCAACCAATTTGATTGAAATCAATCTCATCGGCACCAGATTGACTGGATCTAACAAATCCTTGACTGAAGGAGGTGAGCTAGGTGGATCCAGAGTTGAACTTCAGCTTCCTTTATGGGGAATTTTGTCCTCCCTCTCTCCTTCACATGTGTGGGCTCATCTGGATGAGTTTTGGTGGATGCTTCAGTCAATAGGTTGAGGTGTCAGCTCAATTATCCCCCTGATTGACATTCAAACTTAGTAGAAGCTCAGTTCAGCTTCATATCAGGCATTGATGGACTCTCCTTCAGCTACAATGGTCTATCTCCTTGGGATTTGTGCCCCCTCTGGGCTAGGGTTTCAGTTTTGTGTTTAAATAAAGAATGGCTACCTCCTTTCTGATTTAGTTAGAGTTGGATTGAGGAGCTATTACTGTTGTAATACTATGTAATATCTTTTTCTATTGGAATAAATTGAATCTTTGGAGGCCAAATCTGTGTAATGCTTTATATGTGTGGATTTAACATTGTCTTACAGCTTTTTACAGTTGGCTTTCTCTCAATTTATGCATCTGAATCCTGTCTGGCTTAATGATTCAGCTGAATGAATAGGAGTATAGCTGGACAAGTAATATTACTTGCTTTTCAATATCTCATAGTATATATTCTTAAAGATTCAGATCACGCATTCTTAAATAAGTTTATTTGCATGTAATCCCTCTCTTTCTTCATATATTTCTATCTAGATCTCATAAGGTTTTGTGCAGGATTGCTTGTTAGTTTTCAGGTAACAAGGGTTGGAGGAACTATGGATCTAACTTGATTCCACTGGGCATCTAACTGTTTTGTGAAGGCATTGTCCCTCGACATTCCACTAACTAGTCTTCTTTGTAGATCCATTCCCCGGCAATAAGCGCTCTTCCTTTCCTCTTCCTCCTTCAAATTTCCTCAAAATTAGTCTGGTCACTTGTTTTGCAGGTTTAAATTTGTTTATATCTATCAATTTCAGATTTCATTTTACATAGATCTTGCTGCCTTAAATCCCATAAAACTAGATCTCATTCCTGAAGAAAATTTACAAGCATTCTAGATCTAGTTTTAGGGGAAATTGTCATTTTTCAAGGCCGTGAAAGTAGATCTAAAGCTTGTTGAATGCATGGTTGTTTCCTTATAATATAAAAAGTTATATTGAACAATTTAAGTGCTTCATATTGGCTTCCCCCAAATCATGCCAAGATCCTAAGGAAAGCTTGCTTTCCTTGGTTTTTTTTCCACTTCTTTAAAAACTAGTTTTAACTTAGAATTTTTGGGTAAAACGTTTGTCCATCCAAAAGTACTTTTGGGAATATTTAACACTGATAATATTTCTATTTTTTAGCATGTGTAATAGAGAAGAGGAGGAGGCATTGTCCAGAAATCATTTTTGGACCATTCGAAACCCCCAGGGGGGTCTCCGTCTTCCAAAAAATTTCAAATTTTTGCAATTTGTAAACTTTTGGTCTCATTCATATAACGACCAAGTGGATTAATTTCAGTTTTATGATATTTTAATTTCTGCTAATAAAAGGAAAAATCTTTTCGAATAGGCTCTTTCGAGCTTATTCACCATCCCCCGTGGGGGGATTTGTGTCTGTGTCATTGTTAACTTTTTGTTCATCTTTTTTCAATCTAGTGCAGTTCTAATATGCAGGGTAGTATACTTTGACTTATAATAATTTCCATATTCCACATTTGGTGGTTTCAAAGTAATTTTAATAGTTACCCCATGAGCCTCCTTTTGAGCCGAAAGTTGAAGAAAGGGTCGTGGTAGTCTAATTAGAAAATTATGGTTTGCTTATCTGTTTATGCTTCATATTCTATCATCATTTGTTTTAGTAATCATAACAAAATCAACCCCTCCTTTATTCCCCGATTGAGGTCCACTTGGACTAAAAGAGGTTCCTGGAGGGTTTTCTTTTTAACAAGAACACCCCTTTTAAAATTTACTAAAAATAACAAAGACTCCAGTGTGTATACTCTGTACTTGGGTGTAGTTCGTTCAATTAGTCAAGCTGCATCAAAAGCATTTGAGTGACTAGAATAATTAAAATTCACTCTCCCCAAATTGACAAACTATGACGCGAAAATCCAACGCCTCGATTAAACCATTACGGTGGCAAAATACCCAAAGGAAGCAGGAACTCTTGAAAAGTGACCTCGGGGCGCTGATCTTTCTTACACCTTCGGGTGCATTATGAAAAATAGCCTCAAGGGCTCCATTCATCCCACGTATTCCTTGCGGGTAGCCGTGATGGTTTAGTTTTGGATATACTTCAGGTACCCCTTGGGTATATCTGGAGTCCCCTCGCCTAAGTTAAATTACTCATCTTCTTACATTAGTTTAAAATCAACCAAGATATAATTGCACAACATTTATTCTAGAATTTGCAAGCACTCTTAATTGTTTTTTGACTCCATTTTCAAGGCACTGGTCAACTTTTTATTTCTTTCAATCTATATGTGATTGGGTGTCATTTTCGTGCTTACTTGTGATTATCTCATCATGTTATTTGTTGTTTACAATTGTTAAATCAAAACTCCTGAAAAACTTACTCTTTAATACCATCATCATACTAAATAATTTTGCCTTAGTAAGTTAATAGGGTCTACCCCCCTTGGCTTCATTAGGAGTTAAGCCTAAACGGAGGAGTCAAGAACAAGGTGACAGCCTTGACTCAAGACTTGCCCCCAAGGACACACCGAGTGACTTGATGATTTCTGCCATGTAACCTAGGTGTGTAAAAGGTGGCAAGAGGATGAAGTTTAGTTGTTGGAGCACATTAAAGACAAATAATCCACCCGCTGGACTTCATTGGAGCCTTGGCATAGAACCAAGATACTAAAAACCCCTCCCACACAACTGTGGAAACATGGTTCTAGTAGTTTCCCATGTGAGATATTATGCATCTGTAATAGAAAATTATTAGTACTGATTACATCCAAGGATAACTTGTGAGCTTCATCGGGACTTATTACATCCAAGGATAACCTAAATAACTGATTACGGAAGTCAAGGTCATGGGGGATACTCCATTATCAATCGATGTTAAAAATACCTAGGCAATATATGTAGGTTGACGTGGTGATATCGAGCTATGAAATCTTGTCAGTTTCATGATGACATGGGGTATCTGCATCGCAATGACCAATTTTTCAAATGATAGCTGAAGATGGAGACAAGTGTCTCGAAGATTGCAAATTCCGCAAGGGATCTCTCAATGGCACTCGGTGGGTCCTAAGTGCAAATAATGAAGAGACTAAATTCCTCCATAATTAATATGCATTGGAACACAAATCAACATAATGATGTTATTCACCTACCTCCATTTTTTTTTATGAGGAGGGTGATTCAAGCTAGTCCCACTACGCTGGTCTCTTTTTTTCTATTAGACTCTTCCTTTTTCTCGACCTTTTAAAATAAGAATTCATGGGGATTTCAAAACATATAACACCATTCCATTATAGTAAGATGAATATGTACATGAAAAGGGGTTTTCGATTGATCTCCAGTGGTTTTGAATTTTTATTTCATTTACATTTTGGCCTCTTTGTGGTATAAGTGTCTTGTACCATGCATGGCTCTGTTTTTTGGCAAACAATATGCACCCAAAGTGTCTTCAATCATTTATATCATATGTTGTCTGGATAGCTACTGCTAGGTTCTATATTATGGATGACTATGTAGTAGGTTCCATGCACACATGCACATTTCTACTTATTTATTGCTTCCTCATTAGTGCTAGAAATGGGTAAAGAAACACCAAACCATCCAAATTTAAACAAAGAATGCAATTTTAAAAAATCAGATACCTTCCCTCTCACTAGACATCCATCCAAATTTAAACATGAAACATATTGTTTTATTATTCAAATACCTATTAAAAAAACCAACACGGCGAGGTGAGAATGGAGTCAGCTTGGTTAAATTAGTATGGACTGCTATAAAGGTGAAGGCATGCGCTTTTTTGGATACCAAATTTAGTTTACCTGTTATTCAATAATTAAATGTTGTGGTTGCAATTGCAGTTAGTGAAACAGTATAATACAGACATGGATGAATCAAAACAACTTATGGGAGGAGGTGATTGTCGAGAAAGTAGTAGCTCTGCTTCTACTTCAACTTATTAGAGGAGCAGCGATAGAAGATCAAGAACAACAAGTCTAAGGAGGAGATGAAGAATTTTGAGTGTGGCTTCTCTTCCTTTTTCTCAATTTGAAAATGGATTCGAAGATAAGAGAAGAGAAAACACAAAAATTTCAAGGGAAGCTAATGAAGAGCCTCGATTCCAAGATCGATTGGAAGAAGAGATTAGAGAATTTGGATAATCTATGGTTAGGGAATGATTTGAATAACTTCGAATGGATAGAGAGATAACATAATTTGGAGATAGATTGGGTGAATTGATAAGAGAAATTGAACTACTGTTGTGGTTCACAAACCCCCAACGAGGCTGCTATGCCCACGTGAAGAAATAACAGAGGGAACACCTGAAGGGTCTGCACCTCGTTAAATTTGATTACAGAGCTAACCTGATGGGGACATTAAGTGAGGCTCTTATATATCAATGTATAGCCATCAATGGATTTGACCCTGAGACCTTATGCTCACAACTTACAACACTCAATCACTTGAGCTATCTCACTAGGCTATTATATTTCATTTTACTATCTAAGTCAAAATAATTTTTTTATCATTCATAGTCCCAATAAGAACTCTAATATCCTAATATTCAACACATTTCTATATCAAACCATAAAGTTATATAAATTATTTTACACAAGTATTTCTCAATAGCTAAAGACTAGTTTTCTAGCAAACTTTTATACACAATTCTCTTATTATTCCCAACCTGAATTTTATTTGTAACTTACTCCATGCTATCCATCGTCTTGAGCTTGAGATATACATAGATCTATCATCCAAGGAGATCTTAAAGAGATTCTTGCTCCACCAGAGAGCTAGGAGCTGCAAATTTTGGGGTATAGGTTTAGCATTCTAATGTTTTTACCACCAAATCAATCTATAGCGAAGTGAGGCATCATCTTAGATTATCAATTTCAGGTATGAAGAGATTGTTAAATTATTCCTAGGAATTCTTCAGGGACTAGAATCTAATTTACTTGGTCCATGATCATGTTCAAATTTGACAACATTGAAATTCAGTAAAAAGAAACACCAGTTCAAGAAAAGCATGATAACATGCATCATTGAGTTCAACAAAGAGAACGATAACACTTCATGTGGCTTCTCCATCTGTTTATTTTTCTTTTGACTTTTAGGGCTGTGACACACTACCTTGGAAAACCCACCTTTTTATTGGAACACAAATACTTGCGACCAAAATAATTTGAACCAAAATACACTGCACCGAGTTTTACTGCAATAGGAATTTAGTGTGGCATATTTTTACTATGACTAACTTCTCTACGGTAGGACTCAACTTTCACTTTTTGGTGGAGACACTTTTTATGAAATTTTCAATTTTACCTCGACATAAACCTACTTAACTTTGACCATATTTTACCGTGACACAATTTTGGTTGCAACCAACACCCACTTCGACTAGAACTTTTAGTTGAACTTAATAAAAAAAACTATATTTCTTAGTCTAAAGACTTATAATATGAAAAACATGTTTCACAAACGCTAACTTGGGATAAACTGTGAAACAAGTATATTGCGATTGACTCATAATATCATATAACCAAATAGTAAGGACGACTTGTGTCGAGCATTCTGCGGATAAAAACTCAAATGTTTACATGGTGAAATATTTACGGATTTTTTATGTGTTTCACTAAATGGTAAATGTAAACAACATTTAATCAAGTAAATATAAAGAATATGTGCAACATAAATAAAACTGGCATATAACCATAAACTATATATATATATATTCATGACATAGCAAAGAACTATTGCCGCAAATACAAACTTAGAAATTTACAAGGATGTTTCATCGTTTACAGAGCCTCGGTTCTAAACACATTCCAAAAAACAGAAGCTTGAGCTTCGAACTCTTCACAGAGTTTTTCCTTCTTCTTCTCTGCACACTTACACACTTCTCTTCCTAGCTCTATGTTTGTCAATTTACAATCTTCTTCTTCTTCATATAGACATACCAAAAATACTTCTCTATCAATATACTGACCTAACATTAAAGAATGTAATAACTATCTACCTAGAAACTTATATTCAAAAATTTAATTCAACTTTTTTATATATGAGAGACATGAACTCTTCATTCTACCATATTGTCTAACATAAAATTACCTGATACAAACTCTAACAAAGTTGGCTGATATGATATGTGGATCAATGAGTAATTGATATTTCCAACAGCATTTTTGGAGGGTTCTGAGTAATTGATATTTCCATTGTTGAAAACACTATTGGACTGCTGTATATGTTAGCTTTTGTTAAATCTTATTAGCTTAATTAGGATATTTGATTGAGAAAATAATAAGTACTTATAGATGCATAATATAAGAGAGTAACACCCTGGTTCTGACCCCGATGCATTAAATATACATGATATATATATATATATATATATATATGCATTGTAAATAATCATGGTGCGGAGCTAAAGGAATAGGCCGGCCATAGATTTGGTTATGTTATGTTTCGGATTGGAATTGTCATCGATGGTATAACGGGACATGCGGCATACATACTAAGTTGTGGCATCATGTAACTATGCATCTTTAATTAAACCAGCGTAGATCCAAATTCTAGGCTCTATCAAGCGCCGAGAGAGATCAAATCTCTTTAGGTGAAAACCTCTTCTTAGGTATTACACTCAATGAGCTATCAACTTTGGCGTGTCCTATATATACCATTGATTTGATTCAAACCAAAAGACACATCTTTTTATTTAAGGTCAAAATATAATATATTTATTATTAATATTTAATATGATTTATGGCCAACATATAATATTTAATATTATTTTTTATTTTGTTAGGAACGAACATTACAACATCTCCCTATAAATGGTTTTAAAAAAAACCATATGCAAGGCTCTCCTAAAACCATGGGTTGTTTAGGAGGCCTTATACATGGTTTTAAAACTATGTGCAGAGTCCTCCTAAACCATATACAATAAAACCATGGGTTGTTTAAAAGGCCAACAGTCTTTTGCAAATAATTCAATTTTTGGGGGGATAATTAAACTTTTACCTTTTTATTGTTTTGTTATTTTTTACTTTTTTATTGTTTTGTTAGGTAGGAAGTTACAACATCTCCCCCATATTAAGTTGTTTTTCTGGCAGACATTAAGTAACTTTAGGTAATGTTATGTAACGTTACATAACGCCCCCATACTGGGGTATATAGAGCCTCTCAGCTCAATATATCTAGAAGTATTGTAAACTCTTATATAACGAATGACAATTCTGCTCTAAGAAGATAACATCCATAAGCTTAACTAAGGTAACCACAAGATTTACTTCAGTAATACATCTATATCTACTGCAATAACCTTTACGAATAATGTTCAGCGGCTTTGATAATCTTGTCTTTGTCGAATTATCATCTCTCAAATTAAAGAAATTGGATCTTGGGTGAACCCGTGAAAGGCATTCCTCGACCCCAACAATACCACGGTTGTTTCTTGGAAGAAATTGCTCAGGAATGCGCAGAAGGAGAGCGAGCCTTCTTCTGTGGGAGAAGTCCGTGATTTTGCTGAGAAGCAGGGTGAGACCGTCTCTCACGCTCCTCGGTCTCGGTTAAATGCCATTATTGAGAAGATCAAAGGAATGTACAAGGGAACCATATAATTACTTCAAAAATTTCATTACCCAGTTTGTCAATTCTTTTCAAGGAAATGGTGTCGCTGATAATCGATCAGGAGCCCACATTCTGGTCATAATTTACTGCCTTCTTTGGCAAGGATTTGGTGTGAGATCTTTGGGAGTTATAAGGAGCAACCCTATTCATGCTGTGATTGCACCAGCCAAGAACCCATCATATTTACAACATTTATATTGTATTCTGATCGCCATTGTTAAAATAATAATAACAATAATAGTCCAAGAAGATGTACCTGTACTTCTTGCGATTCTGGAGAAAGCGTTGCAGAGATTGCTTTCTGTGTAGTAGAAGGTCTGTAAATCATCCAAACAAATATGAATTAATCATTATCATGGACTTACCCAAATACCTAATTATAATATTGACTACAATCAATTGAGCAAATTCTCTGAAATTTTTCTGAACTTTTTTAAGATCGTTCATACTCGTGGACAATATTGTAATTGGTTTTGAAGGAGCATGGCTGTCAAAACCGACAGAATGCAATTGTTGAAAGCTATTTTCACAAGATCTCCCCCATATTCACCTGCATGTTTAGGATAACGTCATGAGAATCTTCTAGCATTGACCAACATCATATATTTCTATACCCATTTGAATATAAATATGCTTGTACTTGACCTCTAATTGCTGTGAAAGTTCACCCAGCTCTTTCTTGTTAACCGAACTGGAGAACAACCTGCAATCAAATATTGAAATTCCATTAAGGCACTCATCACTGGTTCTAAACAAATATTTTCCATTCCTTATTGATGGATACAAATGCCATTTAGAGTATAGAAATATATGATGTTAGTCAACCTGCTAGAAAATTTTTCATTATGCTTGCTGGACATTACAGACCTGCTCACTACAACAAAAACATACTCATTAGCTAAGAACATGGCAGAGGTGAAACATAGATAAGAAGATTCGAAACCTGGGCTTACAAATATGGCTGGCCTCTTTGCTGTGGTAAGACAGAATTGGACTATGATAACTTTGTGATGTCTTTACGGTGGGAAGTGTCACCATTGTATTGTATAATCTGGACAGAATATATATAGTAAAGTTCATTTATTTTTATTTTTAAGTCGAAAAGTTGACATAGTTTTGGCTTTGCAATGCAACGCAGGAGTTTGCTAGAGATCGGCTGCCACGATGTTTAAGCACCCCACTGGCTAATATTCGGATAGCTCACGTAGACACTATATACCTGGATGATAGGGATATTGCTGTGTTGGGTTGCTTGCTTGAGAGCTGTCCTGCCCTTGAAATCATGGAATTTTGACTAGAAGATCCATATACTGAAGCTGGGTACTTGAGATTTTCAGAAACATTGTTTTCATTGACCAGAGCTTCAACGCAGGTGAGGATATGCCAGGGCATTGCAGACGGCCACCCAATATTTTAAACATTGTTGTACTGCCATTACACATTTTCTCTGTTTGGAGATGATCCTCTTCCTTGATTACCCATGATGCTCTACGATATCAATGGATGGCCAAGAAAACAACTTCTGAATTTTAATTTAATGCATTAAGTGCTTATTCAATGTGTTATTCTGTGCCATTATGTTTATTGAGATAAAATGACATTATTATGTGCTATTAGTTTTTATTAATAAAAATAACTTTACTAAAGTGATATTATTTTTTATTTTGTGTTACAAAATGTCTCCCATAATATTCACTATCACTATTATTTTTTGCAGACATGTTACAAACCTTACATCATGTGACAAGATCTCCCCCATAATATTCACTTTCACTATTATTTTTTGCCGACATGTTAGTAACGTTACGTGACAAGATCTCCCCCATAATATTCACTTTCACTATTATTTTTTGCCGACATTTTAGTAACGTTACATCACGTGACAAGATCTCCCCCGTACGGGGCTGTAGAGCGCCTCTCAGCGCAATAACCCCAACCAACTATGTTCACTACAACCAAATTGAGAAGGGGCATGATTTCGCTAAGGATAAGGAGTGGGAATGCTGAACCTTGAGCCATGGAGGAAAAGCCATGTGTCACCACTCTTTTTGCTGACCTTCCCTTGTCTCATCCAAACACCACCTTAATTGTTCTATTGTTAATTGGGGCATCTATTTGCTAGCAGGAAAAACCAATACACTCGCGCCTGCACTCTCTCCACGATGTGCCTTTTGGGTTGCAGACGGTCTATCCACTATCCCGATCATGAGCTGCTCATTTTCCCATGCAGAGCATAGTTAAAAGGATTACAATCCTTTGGGTGGGGGTTTGCTTTTTCCTCTCTCACACTATTTTTCCAGTTGGTGGTTGTGTTCTACCTCCTAATCACACAAAGAGTCTGCGTTTTTTCTCCACCATTTCCGATTGTGAAGTTGTACGGTGGATTCATTGTTGAGAAGGGACCATTGTCTTCCAACGTTGCTGGTGTGTTTGGACCATGTGACAATCTGTTTCTTTGTCATGAGTTGTTGATTTGGTTTTCTCCTATCATTTTCCACATTTGTTGGCTGCATTTTCCATTGTGAATTGCCTGCTGTAGGTTGCCGTGGAATCGTTTTGGCCATGATAGGGCCAAGAATGATTCAGGGAGCTGTTATTCCCCTGTTAAAGCTTTAATAGCTGGTTTGCTGCATGCATGCAGTGGTTTTGTCCTCTGACTGCATTGGAGTGGTGAATGAGGGATTGATGTGCTTGATAAAGCTAGTGGATTGGGAACCACACAGATAGAACTAGTGGGATAGATTTCTTCTCCACAACACTGAATAGCACTGGAAGGGAGATCAGGGTCTGAGGGACTGCGTTGCAGAGAAATGATTTATTTCATTGTGTTGGATGTGTGTGGGTGTTATAGAAGCTAGGCTGGTTATGGTGTCAGTGTCTGTAGATCTTCAATGAGCTCACTAGCTTAGTGTTTATCCTTTCCCAGCTCTTGGATGGCCTGATAAACCCATCTTGGTTGGCTTGGCTGATCTGCTGTTCGCTTGATAAAACCAACTGTGTTGGCTTGGATGAATTGTGTACCCTAGTGGTGTTGTTATCCTTGGCTATGTGTAAGCCTGCTAGTTCCTTATTCCTTGGGGAATCATGCCCAGCTTGGGGGTGGCAGCGTCGCTGAGAGATTAAAGAGCATGCAGGCCTATGGTTGGGTGGAATGTTGCATCGACATAGATTGTTGTGGAACAAGTTCTCTATAAGATAAGTATTCTTTCCTAACTTGTGTCTGCAATCATATTTACCATTGATGAATGATGATGTACATGTTGAATGTTGAATTGTATATGAATGCATGTTTTTTGCTTCCGCTATGTATATGAATGATTAATGCATCGTAGTATGTTTTATGTTTTTAAGTATCATGCTTCAGCATTATATGTATGTTCATGTTCATGGGGCTAGATTCCCAGATGATTTGATGCATGATAGCATCCTCTTCGCCGGTCAGAGGGTTGGGGATGTTACAGTGTGGTATCAAATCTCTGGTTGCAGCATGGTCCTAAATGGGCTTGGAAGATGCAGTGACAGAGCTTATATTGCAGCATTTGGGCCTCAAAGGGCCGTGAAAGATCAGTTAACAGAGGCAAGTTTCCTACTGCAAGAAGAAACCAGGAGAAAATGGGTGAATGACAGGGAAATTTAGAAAATTTTTCTAAGTGCTAGAATTGTCGGCTCATTGGAAACCTTAGTGCGAAGTTCTTCCGATGCAATGGAAAATATAGTCTAAAGGTCACTCGACGTATAGTAATCGGAAGAAAATTGTGAAAGGAATTGCATTCGTCGGCCATCGGCCCATTGGAGGATTGATTTTGAAGGTCCTCTGACATGGCAGAAGTGTTAGTCTAAATCTCATCCACAGCAGAGAGAAATTTTGAAAATTTTTCTAAGTAGTTGAATCGTCGACGATCGACGATGATTAGTTGATTGCATCGTTGATGCCTAGATGATCAAGTTGCCGACGTGGTGAAAAGTTTGGTGACTACATCGGAAGTGATTAGTTGATTGTGCGCCACCATTCCGGATGGCTAGAGGACTATCCTTCCGATGGATAGAACCCTCGACCACCGATGCCACAAAGGAAAGTCATTTGGACAGCCGACGCAGTGGAAAATTTCCAAAATTTTTCTAAGCAACAGGATCATCGACGATCAGAGAAGAATAGTTGTTGACATCACCAATGAATAGTTGAAGGAAGAGCCGATGCAAGAAGAAAATTCAAAAATTTCTCTAAGGCATGAGATCATCGGCCATCGGAAAATGTTAGTGGAATCGGTTGCCGATGAAGATCAGAAGAATTTAGTGGTTCGTGTGCCCATCATTGCAGAAGTCTAGTGCACTAATATTCCAATGGATACAAGTTCCAACTGCCGATGGTGATTAAGTTTTGCTTCAAATCGCTGATCGGAAGTTATTAGTGGATCAAACCACTGATGGACATCGGTCAAGAGAGTTAAGGCTTGTGTAGCCACCATTGCTGAAGTATTAAGAACTAAACCTTCTGATGGGTAGAAAACCCGATTGTCGATGCCACAGTGACTAGAGGTTCCGACCAGCGATAGGCTTGTGCTCATGGAAACCTTAGAAGGATCGTTGGCCACCATTGCTGAAGCATAGAAAACTAGCCAACCAATGCATAGAGCACCCGACCGCCGATGCAAGGGTTAGTCAATTTTCTCACGGATGCAGATCAGAAGTTTAGTCAATTTTCCCGCTGAAACACTAGAGAATTAGTGGGGATGAGACTCGATTAGAAGAAAATTTTGAAGATTTTGTTTGAGTATAAGGTCATCGAAAAATTATTAAGGATTAGGCCCCTGATTGGAAAGAATCAAATGATTGTAAATCCATCATTGCGATAGTCTAAAACAATATCCACCCAATGGATAGTAGGTCCGATAGCCACTAGATGTACCTGGAACCCACAATGAGATCACTTTCCACCGTTGCGGCTGCCCTAGGGACCGTGCACCTGATAAATAACGCATTTGACCACCAATACCATGGAAAACCTTAGCTGATGAAACTACCGATGGATAGACCTTGGCATCATTGTTACAATTCAGAGGGTTACATCACTATGGACCTGACATGCCAAAGGGAAATAAATGAATAGACCACCGATGAGCTAGGTGTTTTGACCACCGAAGTGTTGGAAAGATAGTTGGGAGGAGGTCCGATTGGGCCAAAGGATATTTGGGTTTTTTGAGGGAGCTTCTTAGCAATTTTTCAAGTAGTTTTCAACTGTCTTTCAGTAGGCTTTCAAAAGATTATCAGTGGTCATCGGGCTGAAAAGGAAGAAGAGAAGATTTTGTGTTTTAAGCAAATTTTTTTTATTTATAAATTTCTAGAAGAGGAAGGTAAGTATCTTTGAATTACATTAATGATATGCATCTAACAGTTTTCTACTAACACGTTCGTAGAATTATAGACACCTCCAAGAGAAGTATTCTAGGAAGAGCAGTGTGGTAAAGCAAAAAGGTGGTTCAGTCATGACAACCAATGATGGATATGATGCTCGGGATTCTTACGAGCGTGCAGGAGATTCCATGGAAGAAAATGTCCGTAATGGAAATGATGACACAGAGTCTAATGGAAGGAGATTCCAGGAGACACCGTCAGATGTTGCAGCCACCATGAGAAGCTTGATTAAATCCCAGGAAGAACAGCATCATCTAAATGCTACCTTGTTGTAGAGTTTGACATATTTGTAGAGAAAGATAGACTCTGGATGAGGTACAACAACGCCAGAAGGCAGTAAGAGCAGCACTAGGAGAAGGAGAAGGAGTTCTAGTGGATCATCTAACTTTGAAGAATCCAGAGGGGACACAAGTTCATCTTCTCATAAAAGGAGAAGAAGAAGACCCCATAGGGATTGCTCTCGGGATGAATTTAAGAAATCTAAACCTCCTACATTTGATGGTGAGATAAAGACTGGACAAGAGGCCGAAGCTTGGCTTCTTGGGATAAAGAAGTACTTCCAAGTGCACGATTATTTAGGAAACATGAATGCAAGAGTTTCCATATTCAATCTAAATGAAAGAGCATCCATTTTGCGGTAACACTTCAAGCAAGTAAAGAAGATCAGTGAAAGGAGACTGAAGTGGAAACAATTCAAGAAGTATTTCAGGCAGAAATACCTCTCTGACAGGTATTATGATGACAAAATTAAGGAGTTCCATGAGTTGAGATTGGGACAGCAGACCATGGGTGAAAATTCTTGGAATTGTTGAGGTATGTCCAGTATATCAGACATGAAAAAGTGAAGGTCCAGTGGTTTCTGAGTGGATTGCCTCAGTCTTACAAAGATAGAATTGAGTTCTATGAACCAAGAACTCTTGAAGAAGCCATAAGGAAGGATAAGTATTGCTATGAGCAAAGCATATGTAAACGTGACTACCATAAGGGATGGAAGGACAAGAAGAATGAGAAAGTTGACTAAAGAAGGAAAGGTTTCAAACCTTCTAGACTCAGGAATCAGCAGAAGCAGCCATCCCAAGCTGTGAAAGTGCTTCTGGGAAGTGCTTGTTGTACTATATCACATGTTCATATCCCATGGGGGAATTGTAATAAATGTTCTAGCATGATAGTGTCTATAAAAGAATCGGTCTCATAGACTTTATTTGTCAATCCGATCAGCCCAGGGTGTTTTTTCCCTTGGTTATTATTGCTTGTTCAATAAATGACTGATAATTTCTGAGTTTTTCACTCCATACCTCCAAAGTTGGGGTGTTCGGCTTGGAATTTAGGACTATTGAGGTTATTAGAGTCCATGTGTCAATGTATAAACATGCTAGGAATCATGGTTGAGTCATATGAACATGTCTAAGTCCCCCTAGGTTTTTCAATTTTTTTATTTTTTTTATTTTTTCAGTTTTTTTTATTAAAATTTAATTTTTCCAAAACTTAGGGTATTTTTTAATACTTTAATTGGAAAAATTGATTTTGTAATAAAAGTGGGCTCAATAATTAGTTTCATCATGTAGGTGCTCATTTTTAAGCTAAGATCATCTTGTAAACCTATAGACCCACTATTTCCTAGTTTTGATTGATTTTCCATCACTCAGGTCAAAAATCCCCAAAAAATCAATTATTGATTATTTTAATTAATAAATTGATGAATAATGGAGCAAATTCAAAAGCCTAGATCAATGGATTCTAAACCGATTTGATTGAAATCAATCTCATCGGCACTAGATTGACTGGATCAGAAAAATCCTTGACAAAAGGAGGTGATCTAGGTGGATCCAGAGTTGAAATTCAGCTTCCTTTATGGGGAATTTCTCCCTCCCTCTCTCCTCCACATGTGTGGGCTCATCTGGATGAGTTTTGGTGGATGGTTTAGTCAACAGGTTGAGGTGTCAGCTCAATCAGCCCCTCGATTGACATTCAGACTCAGTAGAAGCTCAGTTCAGCTTCAGATCAGACATTGATGGACTCTCCTTCAGCTACGGTGGTCTATCTCCTTGGGATTTGTGCCTGCTCTAGGCCGGGGTTTCAATTTTGTATATAAATAAAGCATGGCTACCTCGTTTCAGAGTTAGTTAGAATTGGATTGAGGAGCTATTGTTGTGGTAATATGGTGTAATATATTTTTCTATTGGAATAAAGTGAAGCTTTGGAGGCCAAATCTGTGTAATTCTTTTATATGTGTGGATTTAACATTGTCTTGCAGCTTTTTACCATTGGCTTTATCTCAATTTATGCATCTGAATCCTGTCTGGCTTAATGATTCAGCTGAATCAATAGGAGTATAGCTGGGCAATTAAGATTACTTGATTTTCAATATCTCATAGTATATATGCTTAAAGATTCAGATCATACATGTTTAAATAAGTTTATTTCCATGTAATCCCTCTCTTTCTTCATATATTTGTATCCAGATCTCATAAGGTTTTGTGAAGGATTGTTTGTTAGTTTTCAGGCAACAGGGGTTGGAGGAAATGTGGATCCAGCTTGACTCCACTAGATATCCCACTATTTTGTGAAGGCATTTTCCCTTGGAATTCCACTAACTAGTCTTCTTTGCAAATGCATTCCTCGGCAACAAGTGCTCTCACTTTCCTCTTCCTCCTTCAAATTTCTTCAAAATAAGTCCGGTTAATTGTTTTGCAGCTTTAAATTTGTTTAGATATATCAATTTCATAGTTCATATTACATAGATATTGTTGCCTTAAATCTCATAGAACTAGATCTCATTCCTAAAGAAAATTTACAAGCATTCCAGATCTAGTTTTAGGGAAAATTGTCATTTTTCAAGGTTGTGAAAGTAGATCTAAAGCTTGTTGAATGCATGGTTTTTTCCTTAGAATATAAAAATTTATATTCAGAAATTTAAGTGCTTCATAGTGGCTTCCCCCAAATAATGCCAAGATCCTAAGGAAATCTTGCTTTCCTTGGTTCGTTTTCCGCTTCTTTAAAAACTAGTTTTAACTTAGAATTTTTGGGTAAAAAGTTTGTTCATCCAAAAGTACTTTCAAAGTACTTTTGGAAATATTTAACTCTAATAATATTGATGGTTGTTAGTAGGTGTGACAGAAAAGAGGAGGAGGCGCTGTCCGGAAAACATTTTTGGACCATTCGAAACTCCCAGGGGGTCTCCGTCTTCCAAAAAATTTCAAATTTTTGCAATTTGTAAACCTTTGGTCTCATTCCATATAAGGAACAAGTGGATTCATTTTAGTTTTATGATATTTTAATTTTTTCTACTAAAAGGAAAAATATTTTCGAATAGGCTCTTTTGAGCCTATTCACCGTCCTCCCTGGGGGGATTTGCGTCTGTGTCATTTTTTACTTTTTGTTCATATTTTTTCAATATAGTGTAGTTCTAATATGTAGGGTATTATAATTTGACTTATAATCATTTCCATATTCCATATCTGGTGGTTTCAAAGTAATTTTAATACTTACCCCACGAGCCTCCTTTTGAGTCAAAAGGTGAAGAAAGGGTTGTGGTAGTCTAATTATAAAATTGTGTTTTGATTATCTGTTTATGTTTCATCTACTATAATCATTTGTTTTAGTAATAATAATAAAATCAACCCCTCCTTCATTCCCTGATTGAGGTCCACTTGGACTGAAAGAGGTTCCTGGAGGGTTTTCTTTTTAACAAGAACACCTCTTTTAAAATTTACTAAAAATAACAAAGAATCCAGTGTGTATTCTTTGTAGTTGGATGCGGTTCATCCGATCAAACAAGATGCATCAAAAGCATTTGAGTGACTAGAATAATTAGGATTGAATCTCCCCAAATTGACAAACCATCAGTCAAAAATCCAACGCCTCGATCAAACCATTACGGTGGCAAAATACCCAAAGGAAGCGGGAACTCTTGAAAAGTGACCTCGAGGCACCGATGTTTGTTACACCTTCGGGTGCATTATGAAAAATAGCTTTAGAGACTCCATTAAGCCCACATATTCCTTGCGGCTAGCCATGATGGTTTAGTTTTGGACATACTTCACGTATCCCCTGGGTATATCTGGAGTCCGCTCGCCTAAGTTAAATTACTCATATTCTTACATTAATTTAAAATCAACCAAGATACAATTGTACAACATTTATTCCAGCTCTTGCAAGCACTCTTAATTGTTTTTCGACTCCATTTTCAAGGCATTGGTCAACTGTTTATTTCTTTCAATCTATATGTGATTGGGTGTCATTTTCATGCTTACTTGTGACTATATCATCATGTTATTTGTTGTTTACAATTGTTAAATTGAAACTCCTTAAAAACTTACTCTTTAATACCATCATGATACTAAATAATTTTTCCTTGTTAACTTAATAGGGTCTACCCCCCTTGGCTTCATTAAGAGTTAAGCCTAAACAGAGGAGTCAAGAACAAGGTGACAACCTTGACTCAAGAATTCCCCCCAAGGACACACCGAGCAGCTTGAATATTTCTGCCACGTAACCCAAGTGTGTGCAAGGCGGCAACACTTTTTGCACCGTTGCTGGGGATAAATATTTATTTTCCCGGGTACGACTTAGCTTAAATTTTTTCTAAACAACTAAAAAGATAAAAAAAATTCATTGATCTTGTCTTTAAAAGGCATAAAAATTAAAACTCGATCCATCTGGCGACTCCACTATGTAACATCCCTCCAAGAATTTCTACCCGAAGAAACTGCCATCAATTATTCAATCCTCTCCCTAATCCTGAAAGGTTTATTAGGGAAAGATTGAATAGGAAGACTTCTCGTAGAAACCTTGAAAATTTAGGAGACCAATCCCTCTTAGATATCCATCACATATTTGTAGAGAGTCATGTTCACCAATCTCAATAAATGACATAATTGTTCAAACCCCTTGACTTTTCTTAGATTGCAGGTGCTCCCCATGCCATTCCAAAAGATGCTATCAAGAAGCTCCCCATATTTCAGGGCAATAATGCCATCACTGACAAGTTTCTCCTTCGAAAGGTTCAAAAGCACCTGGTCAATTATTGCAATGATGCTACCCATGACCAGGACGATGTAAAAATGAAGCTCTTTGCTTTATCGTTAGAACATGACGGTGAAGAATGGTACCTCGGCCTAGATGATGATTCATATAAAACTCTTAGTGAATTCCTAGAGGGTTTTAAGAAGAAATGGGGAGAAAATAAAGAACCAAGACATCTGCTTGCTACCCTTCATAACATTAAGAAGATGGAGAATGAAACCATTGATGAATTTAACACTATGTTCAGGCGTGTGGTTTCGGACCTCCCTAAATAAATCAAGCCAAAGGATGCCTCCATCCTCATATCTTACATTGAAACTTTCACTGGTGATTTGAGGTACCAGTTAAGAGACAATGAGCCGATCGATCTAAAAATTGCATAGGAATTGGCCGAGAAAATAGAAAAGAATATGCAGTCTTCAGGAAAATACAACACTCCAGGTTACACTAGGGGAGACACTTCATACAACAAAGAAAAGGGAAAAGGCGTTGAATCAGAAGAAAAGGGAACCTCTAAAGATCCCATGGAAAAGGTAACAGACATGATAAAAGACTTGGTTACTAGTCAAAACCAACTTATGGAAAATCAGTCTGCACAACTGAATCTTATGCACAATAGAATAATCACAATGGAAAGAAATAGTGGACCTAGGAACTTTCAGCCTAGGTAGAATCATATGTATCAAAAGAAGTTTCCTTAGCAAGACCCTAAGATTCCAAACAAGTTAGACTCAGCTAACATGGTAGAAGAAGTAATTCCATGGTGTAGACCCTGTGAACAATTCCACCAAGAAAGCACTTGTTATGTTGCAAATCAAGTCATGGAACATGGACTTCCCGAGGTCATGAATCAGGAAACAAATTCAAGCGAGACTGATCATATATACATTGTAGGCCAGGCCTACCCTTTGTCACCAGATAAACAGTACAAACCTAAGGATGAAACCATTGCAGAATCTTATAGTGAAACTTATGATGAAAATTGTAATGCACATGATGGGACTCTTACGTGTAGTCCATATAATGATGACAGTCTGGAAGGTTTACTGCCTTGTGACCTTTTCTATGAAGAAGATGAGTATGAAAATGAGGACAAGTATAGCTTGGAGCATGATACAAGTGACAAAGACTCCCTTATCCCTGACAAAGATGTTGATGAGGAGTCCTGGTCATTCATGGAAAATCCAGTCTATGAGATGAATAAAGAGGAAAATAATGAACCAGAAACTTTTGATGGTTTTTTTGATTTTTCTGTCTATGGCATATCTAATAGAGAGAGCATGGACCATGTGGCCTTGGGAAACTTTGATATGAAAAAGGAGCATGCAGTTTATCCACATGATCAGTCTGAGCCATATATCGGTATCAGTAATGAAGACAAAGAGAACTTGGTATCGGAACCCGATATCAACAATGGGGAATCCATCACATCTAACATAGATGATGGTGATGACTATTGGGATTTTTTTTGATAACTTATTAAGAATCCTATCTATGCTATATCCAGCAAGGGGAGTGTCTATTTAGAAATTTGTGGAAGTCCAATTTACTACACTTCCACAGAGGGAAGCATGTATTTGGAGACCTGGGAAAATCCTAGTATGGAAGAGGAGCATTCAAAACTCTTATATGATCATTCAGAGTCATATCATTCAAATTCGTACAAAGGTATCAATAATGAAGACATTGAGAAGCAATGTTGTGAAAAGACAAATGTGATGCAGTTAGTGGAATATCAGTCTCAACTATCATCTTCACATATGGAGTTTCCTTATGATTTGGAGCCACTTGGGGCTTATACAATGAGTTATCACCTAATAAGCCTTGATGATCAGTATGATGGTGTAGTCAATCCACCTCATCGCTCTAATTTTTATATCAACCCTATCCAATCATGGATAGAAGTAGCCTGCGCAAGCACATACCAGTTTGGGAAGCAACTTGATGAAGTATTATATTCTTATGATCTCCCTACCATCCCGCCCATTCCAGATCATGACATAGGTTTGCATTTTCTGAATAAAGTATCCTTACTTTGGCTGGTAACCAAAGACAAGGAATTTCTTTTTTATGTTAATAAAATGCTTAGGTGGTTACATTGGATTTTTTATTACACTTAACCCTTTTTATATCATGCTTAGAGTAGGAAAATAAGCTCCTTGAAAGAGAGCATTTACTTTCCGCATTTTTTGTTTTGTCCTTAGCTATAATCAAACATTTTTTTCATTAGTTAGTTACATTTATTTTGTTTAAATAAATCAGCTTAACGGTTCATTTGGTTTTTTATGTAAAGCTTGTGCTACTGAGGTTTTCTTGTCAAGTTAAGATATTTTTACAGGGTGTATAAACCAGATATTTTGGTGTTCTCATATCCTCCCCTTTCCCTATGACCAAATTGAGCACATGTCCCGTAGTTGGTGCTATAATGTTACCCCCTAAGTTGTACGTAGTGGTTTTTTATCAAGTGAGCCTGGTGAATCGAACAAAGATTTTTTATTCGGACTTCAAAAGACCTTCGGAAGTGCTTGTTGTACTATATCACATGTTCATGGCCCATGGGGGAATTGTAATAAATGTTATAGCATGATAGTGTCTGTAAAAGAATCAGTCTCTTAGAATTTATTGGTCAATCCGATAAGCCCAAGGTGTTTTTTCCCTTGGTTATTATTGGTTGTTGAATAAATGACTGATAATTTCTAAGTTTTTCACTCCATACCTCCAAAGTTGGGATGGTCGGCTTGGCATTTAGGCCTATTGAGGTTATTAGAGTCTATGTTTCAATGTATAAACATGATAGGCATCATGGTCGAGTCATATGAACATGTCTAAGTCCCCCTAGGTTTTTAAAATTTTTTATTTTTTAAAATTTTTTCAGTGGTTTTTATTAAAATTTAATTTTTCCAAAACTTAGGGTATTTTTTAATACTTTAATTGAAAAAATTGGTTTTGTAATAAAAGTGGGCTCAATCATCAGTTTCAGTCATGTAGGTGTTCATTTTCAAACTAAGAGAACCCTATAAACCTATAGACCCACTATTTCCTAATTTTGAGTGATTTTCCATCACTCAGGTCAGAAAGCCCCAAAAAATCAATTATTGACTATTTTAATTAATAAATTGATGAATAATGGAGCAAATCCAAAATCCTAGATCAATGGATTCTCAACCGATTTGATTGAAATCAGTCTCATCGGCACTAGATTGACTGGATCTAACAAATCCTTGACTGAAGGAACTAATCTGGGTGGATCCAGAGTTGAACTTCAGCTTCCTTTATGGGTAATTTCGCCCTCCCTCTCTCCTCCACACATGTGGGCTCATTTGGATGAGTTTTGGTGGATGATTCAGTCAACAGGTTGAGGTGTCAACTCAATAAGCCCCTTGATTGACATTCAGATTCAGTAGAGCTTTGTTTAGCTTCAGATCGGGCATTGATGGACTCTCCTTCAGCTACAGTGGTCTATCTCCTTGGGATTTGTGCCCCCTCAGGGTCGAGGTTTCAATTTTGTATTTAAATAAAGCATGGCTGCCTCCTTTCCAAGTTAGTTAGAGTTGGATTGAGGAGCTATTACTGTTGTAATACTATGTAATATATTTTTCTTTTGGAATAAAGTGAAGCTTTGGAGGCCAAATCTGTGTAATGCTTTTATATGTGTGTATTTAACATTGTCTTGTAGCTTTTTACAGTTGTCTTTCTCTCAATTTATGCATCTGAATCCTGTCTGGCTTAATGATTTAGCTGAATGAATAGGAGTATAGCTGGATAAGTAATATTACTTATTTTTTAATATCTCATAGTATATATGCTTAAATATTCAGATCATGCATGTTTAAATCAGCTTATTTGCATGTAATCCCTCTCTTTCTTCATATATTTCTATCCATATCTCATAAGGTTTTGTGCAGAATTGTTTGTTAGTTTTCAGGTAACATGGGTTGTAGGAACTGTGGATCTAGCTTGACTCCACTGGGCATCTGACTGTTTTGTGAAGGCATTGTCCCTGGGAATTCCACTAACTAGTCTTCTTTGCAAATCCATTCTCTGGCAACAAGCGCTCTTCCTTTCCTCTTCCTCCTTTAAATTTATTCAAAATCAGTCCGGTTACTTGTTTTGCAGCTTTAAATGTTTAGATATATCAATTTCAGAGTTCATCTTACATAGATATTTCTGCCTTAAATCTCATAATACTAGATTTCATTCCTAAAGAAAATTTACAAGCATTCTAGATCTAGTTTTAGGGAAAATTGTCATTTTTCAAGGCTGTGAAAGTAGATCTAAAGATTGTTGAATGCATGGTTGTTTACTTAGAATATAAAAAGTTATATTCAACAATTTAAGTGCTCCATATTGGATTCCCCCAAATCATGCCAATATCCTAAGGAAATCTTGCTTTCCTTGGTTCTTTTTCCGCTTCTTTAAAAACTAGTTTTAACTTCGAATTTTTGGGTAAAACGTTTATTCATCCATAAGTACTTTCAAAGTACTTTTGGGCATATTTAAATCTGATAATCTTGCTGGTTTTTAGTAGGTGTAACAGAAAATAGGAGGAGGCATTGTCCAGAAAGCATTTTTGGACCATTCAACACCCCAAGGGGGTCTTCGTCTTCCAAAAAAATTCAAATTTTTGCAATTTGTAAACCTTTGGTCTCATTCCATATAAGGAACAAGTGGATTAATTTCAGTTTTATGATATTGTAATTTTTTCTGATAAAAGGAAAAATCTTTTCGAATAGGCTCTTTCGAGCCTATTCACCATCCCCCCTCGGGGGATTTCCGTTTGTGTCATTTTTTACTTTTTGTTCATATTTTTTCAATCTAGTTTAGTTCTAATATGAAGGGTAGTATACTTTGAATTATAATCATTTCCATATTCCATATCTAGTGGTTTCAAATTAATTTTAATACTCACCCCATGAGCCTCCTTTTGAATCAAAAGGTGAAGAAAGGGTCGTGGTAGTCTAATTAGAAAATTGTGGTTTGCTTATGTATTTATGCTTCATCTGCTATCATCATTTGTTTTAGTAATCATAATAAAATAAACCCATCCTTGACTCCCTGATTGAGGTCCACTTGGACTGAAAGAGGTTCCTGAAGGGTTTTCTTTCTAACAAGAACAACTCTTTTCAAATTTACTAAAAATAACAAAGACTCTGGTGTGTATGCTCTGTACTTGGCTGCAGTTCATTCGACTAGTCAAGCTGCATCAAAATAATTTGAGTGACTAGAATAATTAGGATTCACTCACCCCAAATTGACTAACAATTAGGTGAAAATCCAACGCCTCGATCAAACCATTACGGTGGCAAAATACCCAAAGGAAGCGGGAACTCCTGAAAAGTTACCTCAGGGCGTCGATCTCTGTTACAACTTTAGGTACATTGCGAACCATAGCCTCAGAGACTCCATTCAACCCACATATTACTTGCCACGATGAACATACCTGTAGAGCCTACGATCTAAGAAAGTGTGATGTCACAAGAGTTTGGGAGTGATTTTGATGATATTGGATGTACATGTAGTGGAAATAAATATAAAGTAGATTTCAGCTCTTCCATATTTGAAAATAGTTCAGATAATACTAGACAGCAGAGTCATAGTAATACAGAAAGAACAGAAGGGGGTATCCCTTACCACCCTTATACCCCACAGAAAACAACCGGGACTCCATCTAGTAGTTCACCCACAGCACATACTACCTCTACATCACCTACATCTACACCACCAAATGGTAGTAACATAGCAAATCAACATCCACCATGTAGAAATAGAATGGGGGATGACATGAAGTTACCTACCTTTAAGGGTACAGGGGCAGAAGACCCAGAGCAACACTGGTTTCTATGTGAAGCCGTGTGGACCATTAAAGGAATCCACGATGATAATATTAAACTTGTACAGTTGGTCACCACACTTAGGGAATGAACATGGTATATGAAAAATACCTCAGTGATACCCAGAACACTTATACAGGTCCAAACTGCCATGATTAAAGAATTTAAGAAGCCCAAGTCCGAATTGCAGTGTATCACAGAGCTCAAAGACATTAAATAGTTACCTACAGAGTCAGTATGGGACTTTGATCAGAAATTCAAAGCTCTCATAGACCAAGTTAGCTTTGAGTTTGCGCCAGAGCAGCATAAGGAATGGTTCATCGTAGCATTGCTCCTGCATATTAGACATCCACTGATGTAGTAGAGACTCCATACGTAGAATGAAGCGTTGGAGATGGAAATGAAACTAGAGGCATCACCTCTAGCTGAGACCAGTACAGGTATGACAAACCTGCAAAACCAGTTAGCAAATCTCATGTTACAGAAGCATGAGATTAGAAAACGAAAAGAGATTACACAAGACATATGGTGTATAAAGTGTGAAGCACAAGGAAATACTAAAGAAAACTGTCCAGTATTTGTTGAATACTTAGCAAGTGGGGCTCCTAACCCCTTAACACAAACTCAAGGGCCATGGTGTGAACTATGCAGAACAAGAGGACATCCACCTCAACAATGCCCTTTACTTCAGAAGTATGTACATACACCTAAGAACTTATACTGTATCTTCTGTGAGTCAGTAGGACACGATGAACATACCTGTAGAGCCTACGATCTCATGGTCAATAGAAAACATGAGTTGTACAGAGTCCAATCAGAGACACCGGGTCCAGCAGCAGGACCACAACATGAACCGGCTCCTATAGGCTGTGGAGGAGGATTCAGAGGACGAGGTTGTGGACGAGGCTTTGGTCATGGTGAAGGCTTTAGCCGTGGCCATGGACCGATTACTTGTTACAACTATGGAGTTGTAGGACATTATGCTAGGGACTGTCAGAGCCCTACTATGACATGTAATTATTGCAAATATTACGATCACGCTATAGAAGAATGTCCTACCTTGATAGCCAAGATCAGGGAACCTAAGCTAGCAGTACACTAGAACATTCAGCTTATAGCTGCTGAGCAGAAGGATCCAGAACCAAGAGTCAACATTATGACTTGCAGCGGTGCTTCCACTAGTGGGACACCGCAGGATACTGAAGAGAACACAGGACTAGAGTGGGTGCGCAAAGCTACTAATAAATCAACACCACTCGACCTGCAAAAGAATAAAGAAACATCTCAGGAAGCTAAAACTTTCTTTAATGAACCTATACAAGTAGGACCCCAGGTATAGCCGTCTAGGGGTGTACCGCAGCAAACACCTTGTGGCCTTATCCCTGTGGAGACATCGCAGGCTACCACATCAGGAAGATGCAATGAGGATGAGTCAATAGGAAGTGTACAATCCTTCTTGCGGAGTTTCTTAAAACTCGTAAGAAATGAGAAAGCTATCAGAGAGCTTTAGTGCATCATAGATCAGTATCCGCCATCTTCTTCCGTGAGCAGTGCGCAGCGTGCTGTTCATAATATTATGGGCCATACAAGAACAAGAAGAGAGATGCGACTCACAGCACAAGTTGGAGAATTTGAAATGGATGAGGTAATCCTAGACTTAGGATCAGAGGTAAATGTTCTAACTAAGCAGACATGGGAATAGATGGGTAGCCCTAAATTAACCAGATCGCCTATCCATCTGTAATTAGCCAATCAACAGAGGGTATCACCACTGGGTCGATTACCACAAGTGCCAGTTGACATTGACGGAGTTCGCAGTTTTGCAGACTTTGAAGCTATAGAAATCATTGGCGATAGTAGACCGTATCCAAATCTACTAGGTATTGATTGGGAAATCGATAAAATGGCTGTTATCGATTTAAAGAAAAGAAAAATGACCTTGGAGGATACACAGATCCGGGTCATCGCACCGTTGGATCCTTTTCAGGGTTCTAGATATATTAAACCTATCCAAGCAGAGGATGAGGCGCATAATATGGAGAGCCTCTATTAGATGAACACTAATCAGAGTGACTACATCAACCCAACTGCAGAAGGAAATATCAGTTGGCAGTGCGACAACTCATGCACATCGGATTTGGATGTTGGTCTAGAGAACTGGCAGAACAGACTTTATGAAGTCTTAACTCACATATGTGCATATCTGACTAAGTCACTGCGATGGATCGGAGGAGATCTTAAGGATATTCCGTTGTTTGATGGATTAGCGGATGTCAACGCCTTTTTATACCAGTTTGAACAAGAAGTTCCTCAAGAGTAGAGGATGTCAGCGATTGACCTTGCTGTAAGAGCCACACCTGCAAGATGGTGGCATGCACACAAGCAACATATCGCGTTATGGGACGACTTCAAGAGATTGATGGCGATCATGTTTTCTAATAACAAAGAGTTTATACAGAAGAAATATACAGGAGAAAGTGACCCCAGGTCACACATTCAGAGTTGTGAACAAGATTGGTCGGACATTCCCAAGGATGAACGGGTTCACCAATTCATTCACACTTTAGATCAAATTCCAAAGAATTGGTATACTGAAACCGAGTTGCGCAGAGGAACAACTACATGGCCACTTATGATAGACATCTTTGAACTCACTTTCGCTTTTGAATCTGAGTACCCAAGCATTAATCAGGCTTTACATTATAAAGATTAAGATCTTTGAGGACTGTACCCTATCAGTGTTAGCTCAACCTGATTGGGTTGTCGAATTGGACTAGGCACTAGAGTGTTATAACTTTGTAGAAGAACCAGAGGAGGAGGGTGAGGATCCTCGCAACATGAACATCCCAGAGTCAGAAGGGACTTGCGATGTTGAGACTAGAGACTCCAGCCCAATCAGGCTATCATGGAGCCTATCAAGATTAAGAATATCAACATTAGCACAGACACAGAACCAAAGTTTGCATCCATTGGAGACTATTGGAATGATGAAACGGTAGGACACATTGCAGATCTATTACATGACTATCAGGACTTATTCCCCACTAAGTTCACAGAGATGAAGGGAATAGTTGGAGACTTGGGAGTAATGAGGATACCTTTGAAAGAGGATGCTAGACCATTTAAGCAGCGTCCATACAGATTAAATCCTCGGCATAAAGAAAAAGTTAAGGATGAGATCGATAAGATGCTAGTAGTAGGCATCATTGATCCAGTGGAAGAAAGCGAATGGGTTAGTCCCATGGTCGTGCAGGAGAAGAAAACCAAAGGAGAAATCAGAATCTGTGTTGATTTGCACAAACTCAACGATGCATCACTTCATGACCCATTTCCGACACCTTTTACTGATGAAGTTCTAGACAATGTGGGAGGATAGGAGGTCTACTCCTTCACCGATGGCTTTTCAGGCTATCACCAGATCAAAATCCATCTAGAAGATCGATCTAAGACCACTTTTGTGACAGAATGGGGCTCGTTCTAGTATACGGTAATGCCCTTTGGTCTTAAAAATGCACCAGCTATATTTTCAAGAGTAGTAGTTGCTGTATTTAAAGAATACATCCATAAATTCTTAGAAGTCTATTTTGACAACTGGACTGTATTTGGATTAATCGACAAAAATATAGGTGATTTAAGACTGATGTTAGAGAAATGTAGGCAATACCATATTTCTCTAAACTTAAAGAAATGCATATTCTGTGCGCCATTTGGTATTTTGTTGGGTCATATTGTCTGTAGACAAGGCTTGATGGTAGATCCTACAAAGATTGCCATCATCGTAAATCTTCCAGCACCCAACTTAGTCAAGCAGTTGAGGACAGTGCTCGGTCATACCGAGTACTATAGAAAATTTATCAAAGGTTATGCAAAGATCACAGCACCTATGGAAAAGCTGTTAAAGAAAGACATGAAATTCCTATGGAATGAGGAATGCCAGAAACGTCTAGACACTCTTAAAGAGAAGATGGTTACAACACCCATCTTAGTATTCCTAGACTGGACCAAGCCATTTCATGTACATGTGGATTCATCTGGCATCGCACTGGGGATTGTCTTAACCCAGCCAGGAGAAGGAGGTATCGATCACCCTATCACATACTCAAGCAGAAAACTATCCACCATAGAAAAGAACTACACCACTATGGAAAGAGAAGGATTAGCCATGGTGTATGCTCTATAGAAATTCAGGCACTGCCTGCTAGGTGCCTCATTCAAGATGTTCACTGACCACTCCGCTTTGAAGTACTTGGTCAATAAGCCAGTGTTAGGGGGAAGAATCTGCAAATGGTTACTCCTATTTCAGGAGTATTATTTTGAAATTATTGTCAAACCTAGGAAATTAAATGCTGTACCTGATCATCTATCACAGATAGACTCAGGATAAGAGCCAAGTAACCTAGAGGACAACTTGCCCAATGCACAGTTGTTTTCTATTCAGATCGCAGACGAGTACTATGCTGATATTATTCACTTTCTCACTACAGGATGGGCACCTGTTGAGTTTACCAAGCAGCAAAAGAAATAGCTAGCTGTCAAAGCATAAAACTTCACTTTGATTGCAGGACAATTATGTAATTTAGGTCCAAACGAATTCCTGCGCAGATGCGTCATGCCACATGACAAAGAGGCCATTATCAGAGAAGCACATTTCGGTACCGCAGGAGGTCATTTCGCAGGAAAGCCAACTGCGCAGAAAATCCTAACCGCAGGATTATGGTGGCCTACTTTGCATAAGGATACTAAGGAATTTTGCAGATGCTGCGATATCTACCAGAGGGTAGGAAAACCTTCGTGGAGAGATGAAATGCGGCTGCGACCACAGATTACGCTATGCGCATTTGAAAAATGGGCTATCAATTTTGTGGGTCCTATCAACCCACCAGGAAAACGAACTGGAATAAGATACATCATCACAGGAATAGAATACCTCACCACATGGGCGGAGGCTAAAGCAGTAAGGAATTGTGATGCTGCTATAGCTGCACAGTTCCTCTTTGAGAACATCATCAGTAGATTTGGATGTCCAGTAATTTTGATGAGCGATCAAGGCACCCATTTCTTGAACCACACTATTGAGGCCTTGACGGAGGAATTCCAGATACAGCACCATAAGAGCACTCCCTACCACCCACAAGCTAATGGTACGGTGGAGGCATTTAACAAGATTTTAGAAAATTCTCTTACTAAGATCTGCAATAGCCAAAGAAATGATTGGGACCTTAGGGTTAATGTTGTGTTATGGGCTTATAGGACGACATGCAAGAAACTCACAGGACATACACCTTTCAGCTTGGTTTATGGACAAGAGGCTGTTATGCCCATGGAGTATATTATGCCCAGTCTAAGAATTGCTCAGATCACCGGGATGACAGACACAGATACGGTGAATAAAAGGCTAGCGTAGCTGCTTGCCTTAGAGGAAGACAGGTTCATCGCAGGATTCCATCAGAAAGTGCAGAAGGCATGAGAGAAAGCTTGGCATGACAGGCATGTAAAGAACAAGATTTTTCAGATAGGAGACCTAGTCCTCCTCTACGACAGTAAGTTTGTGATGTTTCCAGGAAAATTCAAGACGCATTGGTTGGGGCCATACCAGATTCAGCAAGTTACAGATGGAGATGCCGTTCAGCTCAACAAACTAAACGGGGAGCTTCTTCCCACTTTCATTAATGGCAGTAGGCTTAAGCTTTATAGTGCTAGCCACTCCACGTCCCAGCCTTAACTCAGATAGTTATGAGAGTGTAGATATCCAGTGTAGTTGAAAGGAGGCATCACATCGATAGTTAGTCTACACCGGTAGGAAAAGGAAAAAAAAATCGTTAAGTTTGTTTTGCGCAGATGATGCGGTGTGTCATCGCGGCAAAGCGATGTTTCCCTGTGCCATGTACCCAGTTTTGAAAAAGCACAGAGGGCCAGTCACTTCGCCCTCTGACAAGCAGTTAATATCGGATATGACAGGTATTTGTTGCCCTAGATTTGGCAACAATATAATGATTTTTCTAGATTTGGTAAAATCTTCGATGAGACTGGCACCTGCACACACGCTTCGAGAGAAATATGACCGGATTTCAGCAATTAATGAGGATCGAAACGACGAGTGTTGTCTTGTCCATGTAATTAATACCGCCGACGGGTCTATTCTATAGGACCGTTGAGTCACAGATTATCACCTTTGCTATAAAAATAGAGATCATCCATGTTGAAGGGTTACTTTGGAAATTTCAGAGAGTTATAGAGAAAGTTACAAAGCTTCCCTTATGCAGAGATATCCCAATTATAGAGTGTGATCATTTCCAATTTCGTAGCCATTGCCAATCCAGAGTATTGCATTGAGTGGGTTCTGTCCGAGGAGGAACCTTTAGAAGACATTTTGAGACGATTCGAGCGTGGAGGCCTTGCAGCTGCTGTGATGACACCACCAAAGGGTATGAAACCAAGTTCATCACAGGTCAGACAATCGCCAAGGATGAGGAGTTAAGCTCAGACAGTAGACGAGTCTAGCCTAGAACAGCGAAAAAGGAAAAGGAGGAAAGTAAAAGTGAGAAATAGAAAGAGAAAGCCAACTCGGATGGCTGTGCGCGTGGAATTTCCAAGAATATCTCACGAAAGAAAAAAAAGGACCAAGAAACAGGAATCCGAGACACAGAAAAACAAAAGGAAAATGGAAAGGAACGAAGGTTCTCAGAATGGAATTCAAGGCCTGTATAGTTTGTACAAAAGGATCCAGACTGAATGAACTGTTTGAGAAGGCTGGAAGATACAGATTTCTATTTTCCTTGTGGAAGGATTCTCAAAATCTAAAGATCCTTCAAAGAGCTACTCATCCATGAAATGACCTATATACAGCTTTAAAGTATATCAGGTCTTGCAAGCGACGAGAGCGAGAGCATGACAATAAGGGAAGGAAAGATAAAAGGGACCAACGAACTAAGCTATAGAAACTATGGAGAAAGAAGTCATAGGACTTCGACAGAAACTTACAAAGACTTTGCAGGAAGCCAAGGAGAAACTACAGCAAGAGAATCCAGCTGTTAGTGGCTCGAGGATGAGCCACAAGTAAGTGTTAGGGGACTGTTGGAGTAGGGTCCCGCAGCTACACAAAAAGCTACCACGTCGGGACAGGGAAGTCAAGAGAAGACAGTACCTGGGCAGCCAAGAGGAGAGAGATCACCCACTACAGTAAAGACAACGGTCAAGAAGAGAGAGCTCACCCATTGCATTCAAGGAAGCGGCAGAAGACAAGAGGGCTCAGCTACCCTCATAAAGGAAAAGGGGCAACGAGGCCAAGGTATTGAAGACAAAGGAGAAAAAAGGAAGCGGCGCCCAGTACCCACGATCAGCGCCAGGAAGTGTGGAAGACTGCAGGAAGCTGTGGTGTGACAGAAAGCGGCAGCTCGAGTACAGATAGACCAACTGTCACAGTTAGGGTTTTTGGGTTAATGTTGGGAGAGGCCCACAGTGTTGTAAAGGAGAGACCTTTGGGCCGCCTATAAAGGGATGTAAATTGTATTGTAAAAGGCTAGCTAGTTATTCAGTTAGCTCATTAGCTATTTAGGTAGTCGAATAACCTGTAGCTATTCAGACAGTTATCTCGTCTGATAGTCCAGTAGTCTGTTAGCTCACATTTATTTTGTATTGTAATAGAGTCGAGCTCTGGTTCTGCTATTCAGTACATAGTTACCTTACTATAACCAGTAGTCGATTCCAGGAGTATATATGTAACAATCCGCAAGGATTGACAGAGAGAGAGAGAGAGAGAGAGAGAGAGAGAGAGAGAGAAAGAGAGAGAATATTATAAGAAGGAAATATAGAGACAAGAAGAGATCTAGGAGAGAAGGGCTCTCCACAGTGAGTGCAGAGTTACCCAGAAGATCTCTAGCTGCATAATAGGTTGTAGCAGAACTATGTACTCTCTCAAGATATAATAAACACAGTTCTATGGACGTAACTTCTACCTTGGAAGTGAACCACGTAAAACCAGTGTGTTATGTGATTATTTCATGTGATTGTGCTTTACTTAGTTGATATCTGTTATCTGTTACATGAATGTTGTATGTCAGTTAGTAAATGTCTGTATGTCGTCATTCAGTTACAGCATTATAGAAGGTTAAAGGTGGATTTAGATGTATCAAGCATATGCATATGAGTTTATCAGTGCTTGTTTCACACAGTAATAAGTCATTCTGTTAAAGTGTGCCTGGTATACTTATTCGGCCAGTTAAGTATAGTTGAGGTAGAGTGTGTTGAACTGTGGAAGTTTAAGTCAGAGTGTTTAATATCTTGTTGAAAGTTAGCCACGTCATTTCACCCAGTGAGATAGCCTTTGGACCGTGAGGGTCGCAGTGGGTTGTACTATAGAAGATATCGCATTGACAGTAGGCGATATCGTACCGTCAGAGGAGATGCGGTGTGAGATATTGCAGCTAGTGGGTTAAGTGGGAGGGAGAGATGCGCATCGTCTGAGTCGCTGCAATGCGATAGGAGTCCTTCCCCTATCAGAACCCGCGAGTAAGAGAAAACCACGCGTCGCAGAGAGATCTCGCTGGCTAAGAGAAACAATGAGAACCCAAGATGCTACAGAACCTGGTTGAGGACACCTGAGTTTTCAGCCAACCCATAAGATCACTTCGGGTGAAACTTTAGGCCGTTTTCCAGTCTATCACCAAAAGGGCCAGTGAGCTAGGGGTATTGTTGGTATATTTATATTAGTAAACCCGGGTCTACCCAGATAGCCAACAAGTAAAATACAACAATTTGATTATTGATCATTGAACAATACTAGCTATCATTGGAAGTTTTTATAGAGGCATTTTCATGATGGATGTAGGCCTAGTCCTCAACTAGGTACTCATTATGTATAGAGAAAGCTATCATGTAGGGAATGTGTAAGACCCTCTTTAAATTTCCATGACAATAACCTGCGTCTTCTACCTTCATCTCATCATATCTAGATTGTCTATTTTGTCATGCAGAAAACAAAATAGATCATATAGAGAAACCATGGTCAACCTATGTTCTACCAATAAAGGAGAACTACCTAGGTGCACCTCACGTGCTTCGTGACCTTATAGTCTCAACATGGGAACACACACAAATATAGATATATATGTAAGGACTTATTATGACCAAACAACCTGCTACTTGAGGAATTTTATGTTCTAGCTCAACCTTAAGGACTTATTACATATGAACAACCTATGTCCATGATCTTTTCCATTCAGACAACCTTCAGGGTGTATTACATCCGAGCAATCTACTTACCATGTTAGGAATCCTTTTACACTTAGGAAACCCACAAGAGTTATTGCATCCGAATAACCTGCGTACCATAGCAAGGCTCATATTTACATTCAAATAACCTATCTCAGGACTGATTACATCCAAGGATAACCTGCAAGATTCGCTAGGACTAATTACATCCGAGGACAACCTACAAGACTGATTACGTCTGAGCGTCCTACTTCACTAGGATTTTTCTTGCTCGGACAGCCTGTCTCATTTCCCATGTGAGATATTATGCATTTATAATAGAAAATTATTAGTACTGATTACATCCAAGGATAACTTGTGAGCTTCTCTAGGACTTATTACATCAAAGGATAACCTGCATGACTGATTACAGAATTCAAGGTCGTGGAGGATACTCCATTATCTATTGATGTTAAAAATACCTAGGAAATATATGTAGGTTGACGTGGTGATATCGAGCTACGAAATATTTTCAGTTTCATGATGACATGGGGTACTTGCATCTCGACGACCAATTTTTCAAATGATACTGAAGATGGAGAAAAGCATCTCGAAGATTGCAAATTCCGTGAGGGCTCTCTCAATGGAACTTGATGGTACCTAAGTGCAAATAACTAAGAGAATAAATTATTCCATAATGAATATGCATTAGAACGCAAATCAACACAATGATGTTATTCAGCTACATCCATTTTTTTTTGTGAGGAGGGTGATTCAAGCTAGTCCCACTATGCTGGTCTCTTTTTTTTCTATTAGACTCTTCCTTATTCTTGACCTTTCAAAATAAGCATT
Organism: Pseudotsuga menziesii; assembly: GCA_001517045.1. Taxonomy (NCBI): domain Eukaryota; kingdom Viridiplantae; phylum Streptophyta; class Pinopsida; order Pinales; family Pinaceae; genus Pseudotsuga; species Pseudotsuga menziesii. Next base: position 472,365 of record LPNX010784198.1, read on the forward strand.
CATAGGGATTTCAAAACATATAACACCATTCCATTATAGTAAGATATATATGTACATGAAAAAGGGGTTTTCAATCGATCTCTCCAGTGGTTTTGAATTTTTATTTCATCTACATTTTGGCCTCTATGTGGTATAACTGTCTTGTACCATGCATGGCTATGTTTTTTGGCAAATAATATGCACCTAAAGTGTCTTCTATCATTTATATCATATGTTTTCTGGATAGCTACTTCTACGTGCTATATTATGGATGACTAGGTAATAGGTGCCATGCACACATGCACATTGCTACTTATTTATTGCTTCCTCATTAGTGCAAGAAAGGGATAAAGAAACACCAAACCATCCAAATTTAACAAAGAATGCAATTTTAAAAAGTCAAATACCTTCCCTCTTACTAGACACCCATCCAAATTTAAACATGAAACACATTGTTTTACAATTCAAATACATATTACCCATCCAAATTTAAACATGAAACACATTGTTTTACCATTCGAATACCTATTAAAAAAACCAACACGACGAGGTGAGAATGGAGTCGGCTTGGTTAAATTATTATGGACTACTATAAAGGTGAACGCATGCGCTTTTTTTTCTAGCAAATTTAGTTTACCTATTATTCAATAATTAAATGTTGAAGTTGCAATTGGGGTTAGTGAAAATATAGAATACAGACATGGACGGATGAAAACAACTTGCGGGAGGAGGTGATTGTCAAGAAACTAGTAGCTCTACTTCTACTTCAACTTATCAAAGGAGCAACCGCAGAAGATCAAGAACAACAAGTCTAAGGAGCAGCGGTAGAATTTTGAGTGTGACTGCTCTTCCTTTTTCTCAATTTGAAAATGGATTGGAAGATCAGAGAAGAGAAAACAAAGAAATTTCAGGGGAAGCTAATGAAGAGCCTCGATTCCAAGATTGATTGGAAGAAGAGATTAGAGAATTTGGATAATTTGTGGTTAGGGAAGGATTTGAACAAATTCGACTGGATAGAGAGATAACATAATTTGGAGATAGATTGGGTGAATTGATAAGAGAAATGAACTACTGTTGTGGTTCACAAACCCCCAGTGGGGCTACTATGCCCACGTGAAGAAATAACAGAGGGAACACTTGAAGGGTCCGCAGCTTGTTAACTCTGATTACGAAGCTAACCCAATAGGGACATTAAGTAAGTTTCTTATATATCAATGTATATCCATCAATGGATTTGACCCCGAGACCTTATGCTCACAACTTAAAACACTCAATCGCTTGAGCTATCCCACTAGGTTATTATATTTCATTGTATTATCTAAGTCAAAATAATTTTTGTACCATTCATAGCCCCAATAAGAACTCCAATATCCTAATATTCAAAACATTTCTATGTCAAACCATAAATTTATTTAATTTACTTTACACAAGCATTTCTCAATAGCTGAAGACTAGTTTTCTAGCAAACTTTTATATACAATTCTCTTATTATTCCCAACCTGAAGTTTATTTGTAACTTACGCCATGCTATCCATATTCTTGAAGTTGAGATATACATATATCTTTCATCCAAGGAGATATTTAATACCTTCTTGCTCCACCAGAGAGCTAGGAGCCGCAAATTTTGCAGTATAAGTTTAGCATTGTAATTTTTTTACCACCAAATGGATCTATAGCGAAGCGGGGCATCATCTTAGATTATCAATTTCAGGTATGAAGATATTATTAACTTATTTTTAGGATTTATTCGGGGAATAGAATCTAATTTACTTGGTCCATGATCATGTTCAAGTTTGACAACATTGAAATTAAAAAAAAGGAAACACCAGTGCAAGAAGAGCATGATAACATTCATCATTGAGTTCGACAAAGAGAACGATAACACCTCATGTGGCTTCTCCATCGGTTTCTTTTTATTTTGACTTTTAGGGCTATGACACACTACCTTGGAAAAACCACCTTTTTACTTTAACGAAATTACTTATGACCAAAATAATTGCAACCGAAATATACTGCAACGCGGATTTAGTGCGACATAGTTTTACTTCGACATATTTTTACTGCGACTAACTTCTCTATGGCAGGACTCAACTTTAAATTTTTGGTGGAGACACTTTTTATGAAATTTTCACTTTTACCTTCACATAAACCCACTTGAATTTGACCATCTTTTACCACGACACACTTTTGGTTACAACCAAAACCCACTTCGACCAGATCACTTTTAGTTGAACTTAATAAAAAAACTATATTTCTTAGTCTAAAGACTTATAATATGAAAAACATGTTTCACAAATGCTAACTTGGGATAAACTACAAAACAAATATATTGCAGCTGACTCACAATATCATATAACCAAATACTAAGGACGACTTGTGTCGAGCATTCTATGGATAAAAACTCAAACGTTTACATGGTGAAATATTTACGGATTCTTTGTGTCTTTCACTAAATGGTAAATGTAACCAACATTTAATCAAGTAAATATGAAGAATATGTGCGACATAAATAAAAATGGCATATAACCATAATCTATCTATCTATCTATCTATCTATCTATCTATCTATCTATCTATCTATCTATCTATCTATCTATCT
>LPNX010784198.1:475336-522494 GCA_001517045.1 Pseudotsuga menziesii
AACACATTCCAAAAAACAGAAGCTTGAGTATCAAACTCTTCACATAGTTTTTCCTTCTTCTTCTCTGCACACTTACACACTTCTCTTCCTCTCTCTATGTTTATCAATTTACAATCTTCTTCTTCTTCATATAGACATACTAAAAATGATTTTCTATGAATGTACCGACTTAGCATTAAATAGTGTAATAACTATCTACCTAGAAACTTATATTCAAAAATTTAATTCGACTTTTTTATATATGAGAGATGTGAACTCTTAATTCTATGATATTGTCTGACATAAAATTACATGATTGTTATAGCGGATTTCACCACTCTAGGTGAATCCCACTTTGTATGGCCTTCCCTTGTCCCACTGCAGACTCCTTAGAGCCTATGGACCACTTTTTGTCCTTTGATGTTTCCTTGATCATCCCTAAAAACATATGAAAAATGATATACGCGAATTTTAAACCTATAAGTGCGTATATACACGGGTTTGACCACTAAAACCATGTACATCGATATGTGTGCATAATCCAAATCCTTTTGGAGTTTTCCTTGACATGGATCCGACTCATTTGACCCCTGGCCTTCCCTACGCCTTGAGATCGCTCGGATTCGACCTTTCATTACCCCTTTGAAAAGCTATATGAGGAACCCCTTGTTACATTGAAGGCATAAGAGAGAATTGAGAGCAAAGAAACTATAGTCCATTGTTGCTGAAACTTATGCTTGAGTCTACATCCCTTTGTCCCTTGGAGCACTAGTGTGTTCTTCCCAAGCTTTCCTTTTGCTTGTGAGCTTGCTATCGGGAGATGGAGGATTGAGGTGGTGGAGGCCTAAGTGGGGGATTCAGTTTCTCCGGTTCGCAGACGTTCCGTCAGAGGTTGTATTTTGTAATCTTTGATTCATATTAATAGAAATATCTTTTCCTGTCCAATAATGTGTGTTTGAATGAATGTTTTATCCATGGGATTATGTCAAATGCTTGTACATTATTGATTATATATGCTAGAATAGATCTAACACCACGATATATAGAATGCTTGTATTGTTTACTTGTTGTTGAGGAAGTAACAGATCAATTCAAGCTGAAGATTGGAAAGCTCAACGGGGATCTACTTCAACCATTCAGAATAAGGTACGAGGTCTGATCCTTTAGTGTTAGACCTTTAATTTCTATTGCATATTGGAAAGTATTGATTTCTGGAGTCAAGCTGTCTGTTGTGGTACCCCAAGCCATAGGAATTTCTCTCCGTAATAGAATTGGTGACTCTGCTAGGGAGTTCCTAGTAGTTGTTCTTTGGGGGTTGTTTTCTCAGCATTCAATGAATTTGAATTGCTCTTTATCTCTTGTTTCGGTGTCAGGTATGGGGGCATGTTTGCCTGGTAGAGTCTGATTGGTGTGAAGTTTGTCTTAGGCTGTCTATTTTCCTTGATTTTATGCACCTTTCTTCCTGTATGCAATTTTTTGACTTACAGTCGTGTATACACGTGGTTTCCCCTGCGATTTCCGCGTATACACGTGGGTTTACTGCGAACAGTTGCATATGCCCTTGATTTTTCCTTTTTGGGGAAGATAGTTGGTTGCTGGGTGAATTATAATATTTGCTGAGTCTCCTTTGGCACTACCTGGGTCTGCTTAGACCTCTGTTTCTGACCAGAAACATTTTTTTTAGGCTAAATTTTTATTTTTTAAGAAGGTTCTTGTCATGGCATTTTCGATTTTTTGTTTGAGATTAGTGCATTAGAGTTATTTTACCTTAGCACTTTGCTTAAGTGTTGTTTGGGTATGCTTGCAGATTCTAGGGATCGTAGAATAATTCTTTTGCTTTTTGCATCTCTGTTATTTTCAAAAAATCCAAAAACATTTGCTTATCATCATGCATTGCATTTTGTACTTTGCATTGTACTTGCATTAGATTTGCTTTGGAGTACTAGTTAGGACTTCATATAGAAAAATTTGCATTCATCACTTGAAGAAAAATTGTGCATTTCACATAGTAGCATACCCTGTTTTCATGGACACAATGCATTTGCATTGATTGTTAGGTGTGCATTTTACTTCATGTTGCATCATAACACCATTAGTTGCATGATCATATCCCTTTTTTGAGTAATAAAGCCAACTAAAATCAACGCTAAATAAAATGAATTACACTCTTTTCTTTTCTAGGGTGCACCAACAAGCTTAGGTTTTAGGATCTTGGAATAGTTCATTGTAAGTCAATTCTCCTAGATCACTAAACAACAATATCTAGGTGTCTGTCCAGGTGACTGTGTGAAATCCTTGGTATAACCAGTGTTTCTCAGGATCCTCCTCTCAAAAGCGAGTTAAGAACGAGGCAGTATAAGCGGTTATTGATTGGGATGACCCCTAGTCATAACTGAGTAGCACCGGAGATATTTCCAGGATTGTATTCATATCTGGGGGCTCTTTCAAGAGTTTGAGGCTTTGCTACCCTGCCCATACGGTCAATCTCACCTGCGATTGTCCGCCTGAGCATTGATTATATTGAGGTGACCTTAGTGGCCTTACCTAGGATATCGAGGGGGTAATTTGTAGGGGTTATTCTATAGGTGTCCTGGCTAGGTTGGGGTTGGACAGCACAGTCACTTTACGTGTTGAAGCTGAGGGCCACAATAATTGGTTACGTACCTCCGTTTGTTGTGTATGGGAGTCTCAAGCCTCTCCTAGGCGAGACATACCTGCTTCATTCGGGAGCTCACTTATCCAGCCCTTGTTTTCTTGCATTTGGCTTTAGATTTTATTAGTGATTTCTCTGTGCACGATAGTTGGCCTAGGGTTTACGTAAATAGAGAGTCTTTGCTATTTTTTGAGTCATTGTGGATTCGAGTACGGTTCCTCGCCATTCTCTTCATTTAGCAGGACTTCCACCTTCTACTTCTCCTCCTCCTTTGGGAGAGAGACCTAGACAGTCCAGGCAGACTATTTCACACATTGATTCACACACCATGGGAGACCGTTTAGAGGATATTCCTGAACCACCTCCTCCCATTCGTGTAGACGATGGGGAATTTACTCCTACTTATGATCCTTCACCCGACTTAGTTGAGTTAGGTCCTATGATTTCTGAGATAGGAACCTTGCATGATAGGCCTACTCACTCCAGGTCTAATTCCCGATTGACGCATTACCGGTATGGAATGCCGAAGGACGTCGAGACTCATTTTGAACCTGCCAGCACTAGCTACGGTAGTTATGCTACGTCTGGTTTCCCTACACATGATTTGACATTTCATGTTGAATCTGACTTCGAGCCTAACACTATGCCTAGGGGCATTCTCATTCCTTACCATGCGGATAGGTTTGGGAGCACTAGTCACATTGCACCTTCCGTCCCAGTGGTGGAAGCTAAATCGTATCTCCCTCCTAGGTCTAGGGTTAGCGATCCGATTAGGATACCAGATCCGAGATGAGTCACAATAGGCGGTAGTACATATATTATTACTCAGATTCCTTCGTCCTCAGTCCCTAGTTCTTCAAATGTACATTCTCCACCTTATTCACGTGGTCCTTCAAGCCGATATATGGCTACGCGTCAAGTCCGTACTACAGTTACTAGATCGATTGTGTCTCAAGTTCACATACCGCCTGCTTCGGGAGGCTATGTTCATGCTTCTAGAGGTCATCTTGCTACTTCCAGGGTGTATATCCCTACTTCCGATATGTATATCCCTACTTCCAAAGCGTATCTTTCTACCTATGGAGTGTCTCATGGGACATCACATGCGATGAACTATGGACCTTATTATGGGACACAGTATGGACAGGTTTCTTCACCTTATGGAGGTGGGTATCAACAAACTGCTTACTCCCCTAATTACAGCTTTATAGATTCTACTAGTCGAGGTCCACCATACTATGGTACTTCCACGCCACCCTATATGGGTCACATGGTAGGAGGACACTATGGCCAAGGCCATGGTGGTAATCAACCCTATATGAACTAGGGAGCGGTCCATCGACCTCATCATCCTAGGCTCCCTTTCCTTGTGACGCTTAATATTCCTGACTTATCGAGACTGATGAACGATCCTGTGGCTCATGACCTAGCTTGGCTGGCTGTCCCTACCAAACTTCCTTCGGACATACCTAAGTTCGAGGGAAAAATGGAAGAGGATCCGAGTGAACACGTTACTACGTTTCACCTATGGTGCTCTTCGAATTCATTACATCAGGACTCAGTCCATTTGAGACTATTTCAACGCACCCTCATAGGGCCTGCTGTGAAATGGTATATAGAGTTACCTAAGGGAGATTTTTCTTTGTTTGACGACCTTACGATGACTTTTCTTAATCACTTCTAGCTACCAGTACACTATGACATTAGTACTGAACTCTTGTCAACATTTTGGCAAGATAAAGCCACACATATTTCTGATCATATTCAAGAGTGGCGTAGATGGAAGAGATTAATTAAAGCTTTTATACAGCCGGAATTCCTCCTCGAGTGGTTCCTCAAGTCGTTATTGCCATATATAGCGAAGGATATTTCCACATTCGGAGTGCAGAATGAGGAACAAGTGATTTTTAGGGTGCAGGAACTGGACTTGATCTATGCTCAGTTTAGTTTGTTGTATGAGATTATTCCCAATGCTCCTCATTGCAGTTTTGATCCCAAAGTCAAACCTAGACCACATGCTGATGGCATTGTGGGTTGTGCAAGTGCGAAACCTACAGATTCGGTTGCAAAAAAAGCTAGTAAATTGTCAATCAACCAATCTGCTTCGGGACAAGCTACGACTTCGTCTCAACCCGCCCAAAAGGTGAATGTACTTTCTATGCTATCGTCAAACCAGAAAGGTAACCAACAGCCCGGACGGAATAGAAAAAAGCATAAAAATAATAATCAAAAGGGTGGGAATAATAATGAGAATGCTAACAATAATGACAAGAATGGTAGAAATGCTGGGGGGGACAAGAAAGTAAAACGTAAGGTTAAGTTCCCTTGCAAGCTATGTAAGGACGATCACCTCACTTACTTGTGCCCTTGGATTGAATAATATTCAAGATTCTTAGCACAAGGCCTAGTTGTGCTAACTAACCCTTTACCGCATAATCAAAATATGAACTCGAAGTCCCATGACTAGTCTAGTGATGATGATCCACCGGAGGGTCTGGTCATGGGTGCATTAACATGGTCTGTTCTGTGAAATTTGTGACTCATGTGAAAGATTGGGTGCATTAACATGGTCCGTTCTGTGAAAGTTGTGACTCATGTGAAAGATTATAGTTCGTCACAACCCAGCCCAGGCAAAGAGCCTGATCCACCAGGGTCCCTTTGCACATTGAGAAACCTACGAATAAACCTGAGGCTACATCTCACATTCCTAAGGGAGTCCTTAAGTGTTCAGGGCATAATCCAAATGCCCAAGCCACCCAGAATTATTCATTTTTCAAGGATTTGGGCCATACTCCTTGTGTGATGTCTGCATTGGAAATGCTTCAGAGTTGTCCTTCGCAAAGGAAGGCATTGCTTTCTGCCCTTGGTGTGAACGATGATGATTCGTCCTCTATGATCAAATTTGAGACCGTAGGACTTCATCCTCGCTTTCCCTACTATGTGTCTCTTTTGGTGCATGTAGAATGTCTTGGTATGACTGTCAAATGTACTATGATTGACGAGGGCGCTGCTACTTCTGTGATGTCTTTGGCCTATTGGAAGGGTCTTGGTTCTCCTTAGCTATCTAAATCAGTGACTATGTTAACTGTGTTCGATGGGAGACTTTTTAGGCCGCACGGCATCCTTCCTTCCCTTAAAGTCCGTTTGGGGGGGAATACCGTTGCGATAGAGGTTGAGGTGGTTGATGCGCCCCTTGACTATAATATCTTGCTGGGTAGGAACTGGATGTACAGTATGCAAGCCGTTGCTTCTTCCTTGTTCCGCGTTGTATTCTTTCCAGATAACGGGAAGATCATAACGATTGATCAAATGACATTCAAGAATCTGTCTGTTACCACATCTTCAGGAGCTTCGATCCCGATCGATGAGCACTCTCAGCCGGCAACTAGGAGTGTGGGTGTAGGCATGTATCCATCCCTCATGGGAAGCTTTAGTTGTCCTACACCGATCCTCATGATAGGATATAGTTCTGATGAGGCTTCAACTTCTACGACATCGGTGTCTTTTCGCATGAGTCATATGGAAGACCCTTGGATTCTTCCTACACTGAGTACTTCGAGTGAGCCTGTAGAGACGAGCATGCCGTTGCCTCCAGCCATGATAGGTTATCAAGCTAATATCAAGAGTGTTGTAGATCCTAGTCCTTCCTTTTCATGGACGGAGGAGGAGGACCTGTATGTGCTGTCGGCATGGGCAGTACAGTCTTCTCATGCCCACAACTACCTTGATATGGTTTTCCCTTCAGATGAAGTGATTATTGAGGCTATGTCGGGAGTTGAGCCACCATGGGAGGAACTTCATCATAGATCGTACTTTCTTCCAGAGCTTGACCATTTGGAGAGTGAGGATTTTAGGGCGGTTCTTAGTCAAAGAGTTGGTAGTCCTGTGGTTCCATTAAGCTCTCCTGGTCCGATGGATGATGGAAACATGGCAAACATATATTCAACGATTCCTATCAACATCTCTTGCAATCCTGGCATGATAGAGAATGTCTATATTGGGGCGGAATGTTCCCATGCTAAGATTCTCGAATATACCGAGCTATTTAAGGAATTCCATGATATTTTTTCTTGGTATTACAATGAGATTCCAGGTATTGACCCTCGTATTGTCGAGCATGAGATTAAGACTTACCCCAACACTAAGCCTGTTCAACAATGTTTACATGCGGTGAATCCTAGGAAATCACCCGCCATTAAGGCAGAGATAGAGAAACTGTTGAAAGTCAGTTTCATCTATCTCGTTCCCTTAATGGATTGGGTTTCGAACCCTGTTCTAGTGGATAAGAAGCAGGGAGCGATCCACATATGCACCGATTTTTGCAATTTGAATCGTGCCTGTCCTAAGGATCACTTCCCCACACCATTTATAGATCAGATTTTGGATGAGTGTGCAGGTAGCGAGGTGTTCTCCTTTATGGATGGATTTTCCGGGTATAATCAGATACAGATTAAACCTGAGGACCAACATAAGACTACATTTATTTGTCCTTGGGGAACGTTTTCATATCGGAAAATGCCTTTCGTCCTTAAAAATGATGGAGCTACATTTCAGCGGGAGATGACCTTGATTTTACACGATCTCAAGTCAATTATCGAGGTATTTTTGGATGACCTCGCTGCTCATTCTTGTATGAGAATGCATCATCCCTATCACTTGAGATTGGTATTCGAAATATGCCCGCACTATTCAGTTAGATTAAATTCTCATAAGTGCATCTTTTGCGTGAAGTCAGGTCGTTTGTTAGGATTCATCATTTCGAAAGAGGGTATAAGAGTCGACCCTTTGAAGGTTGAGGCAATACTTCAGTTGTCTCCCCTAAAGAATATTCGTCATCTTCAGTGTTTGCAAGGCATAGCAAACTTCTTACGAATATTTGTTGTCAACTTTTCCAATTCTATATGCTTCATGCGTATCTTGAAGAAGGATACTCCCTTTTATTGGGATGAGCGAGCCCAGGAGTCCTTCGATGCACTCAAGCGAGCCCTAGTGTTGGCTCCAGTGATTAGTCCCCTGGACTATAGCCATGATTTCTTGTTATATGTGGCCATGTCTTTAGAGACGATTGGTATGGTCTTGGTTCAAGAGGATGAGGAGATCCAAGAGCATGTCATGTATTATCTGAGCCAAAACCTTATTGACGTAGAAATTCATTATTCTCATGTCGAGAAGCTTGCTTTAGCTACCGTACATGCGGTTCAGTGTTTGAGACATTATATTCTCCTTCTCCAGACCTTGGTTGTGGCCCATTTAAATCCATTTCAATTTTTCCTCACCTGAAGGATGATTGGGGGAAAGTATAATAAATGGATTGTCATTCTGCAAGAATTTGATCTCAAGTTTGTTTCGACAAAATCGAAGAAGTCTTTAATCTTTGCAGAGCTTATATCAGATTTTTCAAGCGAGGCTGAGGAGTTGGTTTGTGAAGATACGTTTGTCGATGAACACATCTTCTTAGTCTCAATGGTAGACCCATGGTATGGGGATATCATAATATATTTACAAACACTGAAGACCCGTACTCACCTCTCGCGAGATGAATGATGATGATTACGTCACGTCTCTAAGAACTACCTCATAGTGGACAATACTTTGTACCACCGTGCGGTAGATTCCATTTTACGACATTATTTAACTCATGATGAGGTTGAGGTAGTGCTGAGTGATTGGCACGGAGGGGCGTGTGGTGGTCATTTATCTGGGATTTCTACAACTCAAAATATTTTGAGAGCAGGTTGTTTCTGGCCGTCGATCTTTAAGGATTGTGTTGATACGGTCAAGAAGTGCCACCCTTTCCAGGTGTTCGCAAGTAATATGCACTTGAAACCTGCCTCGGTACATCCCATTATCACTACCGGTCCCTTCACTAAGTGGGGGCTCTATTTTATGGATTGCAACCCAGCTTCAGTTGGGGGGCACCATCACATTATAGTGGCTATTGATTATTTCACGAAATGGGCTGAGGGTATGCCTACAGTAAAATCTGACTGTGAGACAGCTGCTCACTTTGTATTCAACCAAATTATTACTCGGTTCAGGATTCTGAAAGAGCTTGTCACTGACCATGGCTCGCACTTTCAGAACCGTATGATGGAAGAGTTGGCATCAAAGTTAGGATATAAGTAAGAGCACTCCTCTTCTTACTACCCCCAAGTGAATGGACAGGTAGAGGCAGTGAATAAATCATTCAAATCCATTCTCCAATGAACCATCACACAAAGAAAGAATAATTGGCACATTATGTTATATCCAGCTTTGGGGGCATATCGAACCGCGGTTAAGACTGCCACTGGTTTTTCTCCATATGAGCTTGTACATGGAGTGGATTCGATATTTCCAGTTGAATGTGAAATTACTTCATTCAAGCTAGTTGTGGAACTCTTACCAGACACTTCACCTTTGGAGGAGCATTTGGTTCACCTTGAGCAACTCGATGAGCAGCGTTGGGATGCCTTGGTGGCTCTAGAAGTTTATAAGCGTCGCCTTAAGGTCTGGTATGATAAGTCTATCTGTCCAAGAGTGTTTAGTGAAGGAGACTTGGTCCTTTTGTGGGATCAACTGAAAGAACCCTTGGGGGTAGGGAAATTTAACCCTATGTGGCGTGGTCCTTACATGGTCAAGCATGTGTTAGAGAAGGGTGCTTATGAGTTAGTGGATTATGAAGGAACAGCTTTGGCGGAGCCTAGAAATGGGCTCTATCTCAAAAAATACTATGCATGATCTTTATCCAAGGCTGCTTGTTGTATATTATTGTACAACTTTGCACAGTTAGGTCTTTTTCTTATCGTGATCAGGTTTGTGATTAGTTTCCGTTTCTTTTGGCATATGTCAATGGAATCTTCCACTTACATAGGATTCACGGATGGTGCAAGCCGTCACACTCAACACTCAGCCTCTGCTGCTTGGGTGATTTATACTCCTATGGGTCAAGTACTGTCTTCAGGAGGTGTATGTATATGGCCATCTTCCAACAATGTTGCTGAATATAGCACCGTTATTGAGCTTCTACGGGATGCCATTCTACATGGCGTTCTATCTCTTGAGGTACGTCTTGATTTGGAGTTAGTAGTGTCACAACTCAATGGTTTGTACCATGTTAGAGATCCAGCATTATTGAGGAGATTCTTACGTGTGAGATTGTTAGAACGACAATTTTACAATATAACATATATACACATTCCAAGAAATAATATTCAAGTTGCTGACTCATATGCTAACTACATGTTAGATTGGAATTTGTTTCATTCATAATAAATTAATCACAAACACAATTTTTACACATGTAAATAAATAAATCGATCACCATAAAAAAATTTATACATAAAAAATGTGATAATACATAATGTCATGATACAAAATTGGGGCTTTTAAGCCACCATCATATAATACACAGTCGTACAAAATGTATACACTCCCAGGTGTCTAATCCTGTGGAGGAGGAGGAGGGTTGTGATCATGGAACGTCACTACGGCTCTAGCTAGCCGTCGAAATAAACACACCCATGCATGTGGTACACCCACCACCTACCACTGCATGGCCTTAGGCAAGTCCTCAACTTGCGCCATGGGAACTCTATGAGTCAGTCTCACAAAGTTGGTATGAATACTCTGGAGTGTTCGCTCTGCATCCACACCCATGATGTCATATCCTCTTCCCCTCCATCTATGATGAGGGAAGCCATCTGGCCACTGTGGTCCCACATCTGCACACAAATGGTAGATGTCACTATGTGTTGTCACGCAAAAACATGTCTTTTTGCTTCCATAAAATCAAGAAAATACAAAAAATTAAATAACTCAAAAAATTTAAAAAAGAGTGAGGGTTGGGATTCGTTACCTATATCGCCGTATGCCGATCCTGGTGGCAATGGCATGTCCAAGTCCCCCCATAAATTTATCCCTACATAGGGGTAGTCATCACCACCATGGAAATAAGTCAGCTGGATATGGGTTGGCCACCCTACCACCCCCCAGTCTATGCATAGCATATTCCAAATGTCGTTGGGCCAGATCTTGAACCCCATGGAGAGGAACGTCCACTCTAGGGCTCAATCCTGGAACACGCTCGAAGAAAAACGTGCTCAAGATACTGCTGAACTCGAAGTTCCACACCCTACCTGCCTTACACTCACTGAGCTAGTGTTTCATGTTGCTCAATAGCGTAGTACTCCAGTCATAGATGGTGGGTCTCATGCACTCTACTGCGTAGAACATCAGAGGCCATGAGGCTTGGTGGAGTGATGCTAAGCCGACTATCCTGCCCAGTGTCAATAATATGGAATTTAGGCCCAACACCTATATAGCATTGGTAGGGACCTGACTCCCCACCTTCTCGGTGTCTGGATAATAGTACACTGTAATGTACTCGTTGATAGTCAGGCCACCCCCTGGCCCACCGCGGGAATGAAGGTTCACCACCTCCCCTCGTCTAGAAAGCACTGTGATAAAGTATATGTACTCCACCTCTATGGTGAGGGACATCCTATCAATATGAAAGGACTCCGAGTCTGGATTCCAATAGTCTACCAGCATTTGTAGTAGTCTTGGTTTGGCCCTCAAACCACCAAGACACCAAAACTTGTAGAGTCCGCATGCACGCAGATCTTGCTGAGCCATTAAGTCGGCCCTTACTGCTTCCTCTACTTCACCATGCTCATTCTCTCTCCACTCTAGCACCATCCTACAAAACAAATTGCAAATTTCCCATTAGTTTAGTGAAAAATCATATGCGCGGCCTCATACACGATTGTTTTGAAAACAACCATGTATGTACGCGGGTTTGAGGCCCTTTTCCGCGTATATCCATCCCTATACGTGGAAAAAGCCTTGATTTTTGCGTGGGCCGCAGCGCTCATTTTGGGATGGCCCAAAAAAACTCATTTGACCATGAAAATCTATAAAAATTATATCAAAATGAAAGAGGAGAGCATGAGTAAATACCTGGAAGAAACGGTTGTGAATTCCGTCGGCTGGATCTCCTGGAATTTGCAGTTGAAAATTAGAGCTCAAATGGGTAAAAGTTTCAAATGATTTATATTTTTTACTATTTATAGAAAAATTTTCAAATATTTGAAAATTTTTACCCCCTTTCCTATGGTTTTGACATTTTCTAACCATTTTGGACTGTTTTTGACATAATTGGTGATGTAGAAGACCTTTTTTAGTGTCGTTTCAGCCATTGGATTGACCCGTTCGTGCCGATCTCAGGTATCATGTCTAAACTGGCATATTGGTTAGGTTTCACCACTGTTTACATTTTTCATGACCTTATGACCAAATCACCATGACCTTAGGTACGAACCCACTCTATTATGTCACGGAACCTTCTTGTTGTTTTTGAAGTGGCATGATACGAGTGGTAGAGCTTCACCTTACATGGGTACCCTAGTTAGTGCCTTATTTGCATTTGGTGCCCATGCCGACGATTTCTCCTTTAGGGTGTGGGAGTCCGTTGTATAGTACTGCCATGACATTTTGCAAGAGCGTCATTCTCCTCTTGATCTTATGCTGGCCTATTTCCCTCAGGACTCCCTCATGTCAAGTTTTGAATGCATTATCATGAGATTTTCTTGCCTTATTGAGCTTTATTCCAGCTCCCCTGACATTGTGTTTCAGCCATATAGCCCGAGCTTGTCTCATGTCTAGCCATGCATATCCATTATATATATATATATATCCTTTGCAGCTTGATTCCCTTTTTACCGGGAGGGGATTTTCCCCCGAGTGTCGATATCCTACACATGTGTCCTTGCATTGAGCATAGGTATGTTCCACTACTTGGAACTAGTTTGTTTTCCCTTGTGACACTCATCTCCTCCTGGTTTGTAACTATGAAGTTAGTTTATTCTTTTTTCAAGCTTTTCAAATAACTGAAAAAGTATAAAAAAAATTAAAAAACCAAAAAGCCGGACAAGGAAAGATGTTATCTTTGGCAGCTGTCGAGTTGTGTTGCCTTCGAACAGAGCACTGTATATAACATCCATTGGTTGGGTTATAGTTTGAATTTAGGAGCTGTACTCATTTATCTGAGTTTATTTCCACCGACTGGTTAAGCTTCCAGTCCCTATGGAGCCTCTGTTGATGCCTCCTGTGTCACAGAGATGTCCCAGTTTGTATATCGAGTCTATGCTGCCTTCATTCAGTCACCATACACCGTTATGATCTTGTTCGAAGGAAGTTGAAACCTGAGTTATCCATTCCTCGGTTATCTTGACTTTGCATGTCGGCCATTCCCGGTATAGTTACTGGTTCGTGCACCTTATGATTGAGCCCTTCCACATTATACAGCTTTGCTGAGTACCTCGTGTTGGATGATGGGGATGCTTTAATGCCCTCCTTCCAGCGGATTTCATCCCATCGACTTCAGATCATTATTCTGGGATTGGAGTCTAGAGTCATTTTGAATGCCTTGAGACTTGCAGTCATCAGTGGCAGGTTCTCTCGCCATCGATAGTTTCTTTGGAATACATCAATGTCCCCTGATCGATGGACCCTTTTAAGTGTTTGACCTCAACACATTTATTCACACTTGTTAGTTTGCACTCTAGTACCTTGATTCCCATTTTCATTATCGGTGGGTGATCTTGCATCTGTTAACAGTATACATTAATGACTGGTAATCAGATGATGGACTACTATGTTCGACCTCGACACCTCTATTCTCATAGTAGGACATGTACTCGTAGCGGTTTGTGTAGAATACTTTCCATATTGGTGGCATCTCTTATATGCTACCTCCTTGATCGTGCCAGTGTTCATGAGATTTCAGCTCTCGTGACTTGATTCCAGTATATGTCAGATATTTCCAGCCACTATGGAGATATTGATCTATTATATATCTTCATCCATTTTGGAGATCATGGTCCTTTGTATATCTTCATCATGGAGATTCTGATCTATGTATATTGTACGTGGCGATGACCACATATGTGATATCATGTATCATGCCTATTCATGGCCATTTTACTCTTATGTATCCGGGACTTCTATATGTATTTGCAGTTGTATGCAGAGTTGTATTATTGTACTATGCTGATTAGGTGGCTGGTATTCCATTTGGTATCCTTCATCACTCCACTTCTAGGATGGACATATAATGTATTTTGGCCATCGTATGACCCCTCTGACCTCACACATTAGGGGGCATCTGTTATAGCGGATTTCACCACTCTACGTGAATCCCACTTTGTATGGCCTTCCCCTGTCCCGCTGCAGACTCCTTAGACCCTATGGACCACTTTTTGTCCTTTGATGTTTCCTTGATCATCCCTAAAAACATATGAAAAATGATATACGTGACTTTTAAACCTATAAGTGCATATATACGCGGGTTTGACGATGAAAACCACGACATCAGGATGTGTGCGTAATCCAAATCCTTTTGGAGTTTTCCTTGACATGGATCCGACTCATTTGACCCCTGGCCTTCCCTATTCCTTGAGATCACTTGGATTTGACCTCTCATTACCCCTTTGAAAAGCTATATAAGGAACCCCTTGGTACATTGAAGGCATAAGAGAGAATTGAGATCAAAGAAACTATTGTTGCTAGAACTTATGCTTGAGTCTGCATCCCTTTGTCCCTTGGAGCACTACTGTGTTCTTCCCAAGCTTGCCTTTTTCTTGTGAGCTTGCTATTGAGAGATGGAGGATTGAGGTGGTGGAGGCCCAAGTGGGGGATTCAGTTTCTCCGGTTCGCAGATGTGCCGTCAAAGGTTATATTTTGTAATCTCTGATTCGTATTAATAGAAATATCTTTTCCTGTCCAATAATGTGTGTTTGAATGAATGTTTTATCCATGGGATTATGTCAAATGATTCTACATTATTGATTATATATGCTAGAATAGATCTAACACCATGATATATAGAATGCTTGTATTGTTTACTTGTTGTTGAGGAAGTAAGAGATCAATTCAAGTTGAAGATTGGAAAGCTAAATGGGGATCTACTTCAACTGTCCAGAATAAGGTACGAGGTCTGATACTTTAGTGTTAGACATTTAATTTCTATTGCATATTGGAAAGTATTGATTTCTAGAGTCAAGCTGTCTGTTGTGGTACCCCAAGCCATAGGAATTTCTCTCCGTAACAATGATACAAACTCTGAGAGAGTCGACTGATATGATATGTGGATGAGTGAGTAATTGATATTTCCAACACCGTTTTGGAGGGTTTTGAAGTGCATGGAGTCCATATTTTGGAGACATTCAATTGATGGGAAGTTGCATTGTTGAAAATACTATTGGACTACCGTATATGTTAGTTTTTGTTAAATATTATGAGCTTAATTAGGATATTTGAATAAGAAAATAATAAGTACAACTAGATGCATAAGATAAGAGATACACAAGACACATAGATTTTCACCAGGGAAACCATAATACTAAGATGATCAAAAGTAGTAATAAGAACTATTCAACAACTATCTATCTCTCTTCCTAGCTTTGTCTCTCTTTCTCTCTCTTGCGAACTTGAGAGTGTTATGTGTGTATAAATGAGGGAGGGTGCCTCCCTATTTATACTAATGAAGTGACTAACCAAATACATGACTGGGGATGACTCGTCTCCCTCACATGACCGAATTATCCTAGAGAGACTCCAAATACACATTACATGATGTTACACTGGGGACTATTTCCTTGACTTACAACGGAGATCTAGACACAATTAAGACATTCTGAAAGGAGGTAAACACATCTCCAATTGGGGTACAACAACATGCTATGATAATATACATCAAAATATATTCCAAAGATACAAATACATAAACACTCCCTCTTAACTAGGAAGGTATTCTCTCTCTTCCATAGTCATCAACACATCTGGTCCTGTCTTCATCACAGATTCATCATCACAGAGTCATAGAGTCATCATCATAGTTGTTTCAATAATCATATTTGTTAGGACTAGAGATAGTACGACATAATTCATGCGTAATTATTCCTAAGTATGGAGAAGAACATAAAGGAGAAGAGGAAGGAGCTATGACTGAGGAAGCAACATACAGTAGAAGGGGAAGGATGTTGTGACAAAGGAAGTAAAAGACTCAGAAGAAGAAGATGAGAAGGAATTGGAAGAGGAAGTTGTGGTAGATAAGTAAGTTGCGACGGAAGGATAGAATGTGACACAAGATGGTATGATAGAATATCAGAAAAATAAGGCGTGCAAATAGAGCATGTAAATAGCATAACGGGTGGAAAATGATAGTAAGGCATAATTCTAAGAAAGCGACTGGCCTTAACAATCGTGGGTACAAGCTTAGATGGAGCTAGTGAAAACCACATTCATGAAGGAATATTTGTAAGTCAGGAAATAGTCCCTCATGTTATGTGTTACTAGAATAGGAAAGACAACATGTTGGATGGATATAGTAAGTCGGTTGAGATAGTGACAAAAAATGAGTCGGTAATTAGTCTGTATAGAGTCTGTATCGAGTCGGTATTCAGTCTATATGAATTACCTATGAGATCTATATTGAGTCTGTAATATGGATATAAAAGAAGGAACCCAAGTTGTATGTGGGTTAGAATCTTAGTAAGACACTTGAGCTAGACTTGAAGTAGGAATTTTTGTTAATATCTCTATATCGCTAGGTGCATTAGAGTGAAGGAACTACAGCTAAGTGCGTAGACGAGTAGGGAAGGTTGAGTCGATCGTGGCTGCATGCAGATTTCTAGTAGAAGTAGAGTAAAAATAGAAAAGAGAGAAGAGAAGAGAAAATAAGAGGGAGGAAGATTCCCAGAAACAATCAATCTGATTCGAGTGGGTTTGATAGCTGAATTCAGAGAGCTAAAGTCTAAATCACAATGTATCACTGAAATCAAAGAGATTAAGAAGCTACCAATAGAATCTGTTTGGGTCTTTGACCAAAGATTTAAGACATTGATTTCCAAAGTGAGCTTCCAAATGTCGGATATACAACACAAGGAATGGTTTTTTGCTACCTTGCTACAATATATTTCCACCATGTTGATGAAAATATTGTGTCATAGATAGAGGCTCTGGAGATAGAAATAAAATTGGAGGCCTCGCTGGTTGGTGATACTGGCTCGAGAATAATGCAAATTCAGTCACAGCTTTCCAACCTTATGGTGTAGCTCCAGGACATTAAAAGAGGAAATAAATTTTAAGAAGAACTATGGTGTATAAGATGCAGAACAGACGGACACTGTAAACACAATTTCCCAGCGCTCATGAACTATGTCACAGCAGGTGCGCTAAAACCGTTCAACACCCAAGGAATTCCTTTCTGTAGAATATGCCATACTAGGGGCCACAATTCTGAAGAATGTCTGTACTTATAGAGTATTGTAAGCACACCATCTAGTCTATATTGTAAATTTTGTAGATCAACCGTTCATGATGAAAAATATTACAGAGCATTTCATCTATTGCAAGAAAATACGATGGACACCTACTTAATGAAAAATGATGAGCAGATGCAAGTTGAACAAGCACAGCCTTAGTATCAGCCTACACAATATCAACAACCGAAATACACTCAGCTTTAATACCGAAAAAATAAATGTCCTCAACAACAACAATAGCCTCCACAAAGTGGGGGGTGAAAACTTTAGAGGTGGAGGACAACAACAAGGATGAGGATTTAGTTGAGGAAGAGGCCCAATCATATGTTATAATTGTGGGAAGCCATGAAATTTTTCCTGAGATTATCAAAGTCCTATGAAAAATTGTACATGTTGTAAAGCATTTGATCACAATGTTGAATAGTGTCCGCAACTTATTACGAAATGGAACGCTAGAACTATTGTTAATTCCAATCCGGTGTAGAATTAGAATCTGAATCCTAATCAAAATATTCAGATGATCCCTACCAAACCAAGAGAACCTCACATTGTTTTTGTTACATGAGGAGGTGTTGTGATAGTAGAAGACCAAAATATACAGCAAGGACAACCGTAGGTGAGACCCGCGGCGTAGAAGAAAGCCCCACTAGATGTCCAAAAGGATAAAGAAGTCTTTTTGGAGATGCGACTAAAATTTGTTGATGCTAATCAACCATCAACATCTACACAAGTCAAGACTATTCCCAAATGATTTGAACACCTAATCAGGAATCCACCAATTAAAAAGGTTAGTAAGATTAAATAAATTTTAAAAAGTTGTTTAGCACTAATCAATGATAAATATGTTGTTGTAGAACTGACAACACTAATAAAAGAAACCCCAGAAGACATGCGACCTGAAAAAAAAGTTAATTATATAAAAAAAAACTAAAGACAGGCCGAGAATTGAGAATGAATGCACAGATAGGATATTGTGATTTGGATTATATCATATTAGATTTGTCCTCAGATTTCCACATATTGACAAGACAAACATGGGATTGCGTGAATAAGCTTCGACTGGACTACTCTCCTATTCAACTAAGGTTCAAGAACTAGTTGAAGGTTCTACCAATTGGTATACTAACTCAAGTGCCTCTAGAAGTGGAAAGATTAAGAACATATGCCAACTTTGAAGTTATTGACATTGTCGATGACACAAATCCATATCTTGCACTTCTAGGATCTGATTGGGAAATAGACAACCAAACCATTATAAATTTCAAGAAAAGGATCTTGTCATTCAAATAATTCTAAAATAAGAGTGGTTGTGCCAATTCATCCGCTTGAAAGACATAGATATGTGGAGCCTATACATAGTCAAGGGAAAGACAATTATATAGATCAGTTGTATAACATCATTTCTTCAGAGGAAGAATATATCAATCCCATAACTGACGAAAAACTAAGTTGGTGGAGTGTAAGCTCGTGCATGTATGACTCAAGCGTTGCCCAGGAAAATTGGCAGAACAGGATACCTGAAGTCTCCATGTGAATACGTGTAAGAATAAAAAGAGATGTCCAAAGGGTAGGAGCTGAAGCAAGCACGGTGCACAGATATGAAGGATTATGTAACCTTGCATCCTTTCTGGTATAATTTGAAGAAAAATTCACAGAATCACAACGATTGTCTTCTTTGGACTATGTGTTGAAAGCTACACCCACTAGATGGTGGGGTACACACAAATAGTCTATATCCAGATGTCCACAGTGTATGATATTATTGAAGATCATATTTGGAGAAGAGATATATTTCCTTGATCAAAAATATACAGGACTAATGGATCCTAGGAAACATAATGAGTATTGTCGTAGGAATTGGAAAGAACATCCATGAAAGGAATGGTTTCATCAATTTATATACACTTTGGAAATGGTACCTAGAAGGTTGTACACATTAGTAGAGTTGTGACGAGGAAATATTGAATGGGAAAGCTTAGTTGTAATCTTCACCCAGACATTTAAGTTTCCAAGTGAACACCCAATAGTCAATGATGTGTTACAGGTAATAAAGGAACATATATTTGAAGAAATCCCGGTTGTAGACACAAATTTCCATCAATGCAACATGACTATACACAATTGGATGGAGTGTTATAATGGCATGATAGAACTGAATGATGATGACCCACTTGAGATAAATATACCTGAGTCAAAAGGTATATGTACAGTGGATGGATATGTTATAACCACTGACCTATCTTTAAAACCACTCAAGATTAAGAAAGTAAATATTAGGTCGATTGAAAATATGCAGTTTGCTAATATTGGAGATTACTGGGTCAAAGATACTGTGGGAAAGATTAGTGACTTACTACATGAATTTCAAGATATATTTCATACAAAGCTTTCCAAAATTAAGGGCATAGTTTGGGACCTGGGTGAAATGAAGACACCGTTTAGTCCTGATGCAAAAATAGTCAAACAAAAACTGTATAGATTAAACCTATGTTACAAATGGAAGGTTAAATTTGAACTTGATCAAATGATAGAAGTAGGTTTAATAGAACTAGTTGAAGAATTAGAATGGATCAGCCTAGTTGTCATACAAGAAAAGGAAACTTCAAGGGAAGTGAGAATTTGTGTTGACCTCAGAAAATTAAATGATTCATGCTTGCATGATCCATTTTCGACTCGATTCATAGATGAAGTATTAGAGAATGTTGGAGGACAAGAAATGTAATCGTTTACAAATGGATTCTTGGTTTACCATTAGATAAGAATTGCAAAAGAGGATCGATAAAAGACTATGTTTGCGACGGAGTGGGGATGATAATAATACCTGATAATGCCCTTTGGACTCAAGAATGCATCTGCAATATTTTCTAGAATTGTAGTTGTTGGATTTAAAGGTTTTTTACACAAATTTATTGAAGTCTACTTTCATGATCGGATAGTATTTGGTTGTATAAAAGATAACATATAAAGTCTTAGAATGATGCTGGAGCGATGTCACCAGTACGAAAGTTCCCTCAATTTCTAAATTGTATTTTTTTTGCACCTTTTGGGGATTTGTTAGGCCATGTGGTCCGTCATCACAAAATTTTGGTTGATCCAACAAAAATTGCCATCATCCTTGACTTACCACCACCTACCACAATTAAACAATTAAGAGCAACATTTGTACATACAAGATACTATCGAAAGTTTATCAAAGGATATGCACAAGTGACTCCCCCGATGGAGAGACTGTTGAAAAAAGGTAGTAAATTTAAGGGGACAGGTGAATTCCAAGAGAGTCTAGATAATATGAAAATAAATATGGTTGTTGCACCCATACTTGTATTTCCATGAATGAATGGAAATACTATGATGCATAAAAAGTAAAAAAAAATTCTGCATGGCGCAACGGAAAGACTATGATGCATAAAAAGTGAAGGATCTATATCTGGCACATAGATCTCAGAATTGAAGATAGGAGATTTAGAGAAAAATGAATGGGTGATAGGATAATAATCAATAGAGTCTCTATATGTCACTTATTTTTCATCATTAGTATCACAAGAAGAAAAATCACCTTCAAGAGACACAGAAAAAGATGGCTCTTCAATACTTGCTTCTTGATTGAAGGAGGAAGCATTAAAATTAAAGAGGGTAGCAGCAAAATGAATTGTATGAGAAACTTATTCATCATGTTAAAATTCATCAGAGAATGTAGAGACCAAGAAATATTGAGAGAGAGAACAAGAGGAGATGTTGGCTTCGCTCTGTGCTTTTATTTCCTGCAAACCAAAAGCATTGTCCAAATTCTTCCAAAGCTCAAATGATACTCAGCAGAATATATGAGATAGTGTATATTTGGAGACATTCCTGAACACATAATTCCATAATCTCTATCACAATTACCTATCCAAACAATATTCTCCTCTTAATACTAAGGTTCACTCAACGCACCAATGGAGACATCAAAGCGACACTACCTCTTCAAGTATGCGCTCATCTTGGGATTCCAATCATCATAGATGAAAGGAGATAGTAGAGGAAATTTTGAAAACAAATTGAAGTTGTTGATATTCTCTGGGAGATACTCTCTGCAACCTACAAAAAAAAACTAGGAGAAAATATTGTACGCTAGACAAGCTCTTCTTTAGAGAGGGATAGGAGACAAGATGCGCTCCTCAACTCAGTAGAACTTGATCAACCTTGTGGATCTGATACCATGTAGAAATAATATATCAATTCTATGAGCAGTGATTCTAAGAAGAATCACGTGAACTATGGAGTTCCGTGGTAGCGCCATTTATACATGTATCTCATCAAGGGGTGTGTGAAGGCTTGTGTATTTAGTTGGGATGTTCCATCACAAAAGAGTCTTGATTTTTTTAGGAAAATATCTCTAAAGCACCAAAGTTTGCACTTCTTGATTTCAACAGTTACATGTTTCAAGTTGATTGTGATGCAAGCGAAAAAGAAATTGGAACAATATTGATTCAAGAAAGAAAGTGAGTAGGATATACTTCAATGAGGCATGGAAGAAGTAATCAACACATGACAAACATTTATATCTGATTATACAGGTGATGAAGCACCAAAGACAGTATGGGAGTTCATGTTGTGTAGGACTAATCACGATATAAATATTATTCAGAATTAGGGGTAGTGGAATCAAAGGTACTTTAAGTGGGTTGAGACGATGCAAGGATACACCTTTGTGTTGAACCCTAAGTATGGGAAAGAGAACATAGTTTCAAATGTGTTTAGTAATCTCAAGCACAATTATGTTGACAAAAAAATAGAATGCTACCATTGGGTTTGTATAAATTAGAGAGACTTATGTGCAACACTAAGATTTTGTGTAAATTTAAGAAGGATGAAAAATATAGTGTTGTTGGATCACAATGTAGATATAGTATATACAATACGAAGGATACTTTTTCAAAGGGAAGAAAATACACATACTAAAAGTACGCCATGTAAGAATTTGATAAAAAGGTTACATAATGGAGGTATAAGTAGGAAATCATGTCCAAGCTACGACTATCAACTTGTTCAAAGAAGATAGCAATGTCATAGATTTAATAAATAAGAAAGTGTATTTATAAATAGATTTATATTTTTATAGATGGTGAAAGGTACAAATCAAAACAAAAAATCTACACATTTTGGTCAATACTAAAGATTCCTCCATAATATTTGTCAATGGATTTTTGTATAACTTGGGCTATTAAGAACATGAGAAAGATTGATGTTTTGTTTGTTATGGTTGATATGTTTTTGAATGTCACATTTTATTCCTTATAGGAGACCAATGATGCAACTCATTGCACAAATTTATTCTTCAAGAGAGTTACATGTTTCAATGGGTTGCTAGAGGCTATGGAATAGAAAATATACACAAGGTTTTTAAGCCAATTTGAATGGCTTTGTAGAAGAAATTAGGAACAAAATTGTTGTGGTATAGTTCAATATAAAACCCATAGACAAATGGGAAAGTTAAAGTTGTAAATATAACTTTAAGGAATCTATTGAGGTTCCATATGGAAAGCTTGCACATAATAGTTCCATGAAGAGTTTGACTTTACAATCGCTATTTCAAATTATTTTCGGACATAACTCAAGAGTAGTTAGCAACTCATTGAAATTTCCAATAGAGACATGTAAGATAAATGATATAAAATCATTCCCATAAAGTAGTAACAAAGTGTGTGCACATGTACAAAAACCCAAAATGATGATAATAAGGATCATGCATACACACATAGGACAGTTAAGTCTTTTGTAGTTGGATATGAAGTGATTGTAATTTGAAAAAGGGGTGTTATACTAAGGATGCATATACCAAGTTGAATGTTAAGAAGATAGATTAATGTCTAAGAAAGTAGGATTTTGGAAGGAAGGAACACCAAATGGAATTCCCTGAAGAGTTTGACATTTCACCAATACTCAATGTGTTGTATTTTTATGAGTATAGAGTAAAAATTGAAGATGCAATAGAGTCCAAGTCAAGATAGATTGGAACATCAAAAAGTATAAGGTAGAAGATATTGAAGAAGTGTTTATTGAAAAAAGTCTTGGATATGGACAATGAAATGAATAAGAAGTACTTAGTGATGTGGAAAGATAGAGATATTGAAAAAAGCACTTGTATTTTTCAAGATGAGTATAAACAAATCACAAGAAGAAAGTGAATATTGATGATAGACCAAACAAAAAATTGTGCGGGGATTGATAGCATTTTATTTCCAGAGTGAATTTGATGTAGGAGCATTATGCATACTCCTAGAAAAGGTTGCACTTAAGATTAAGAGGACTATAGGGAGCAATAATGAAGTTGAGTAGAGTGTAGAATATGGTAGTGCAAAATCTAAGTAGATAAGGAAGAATGAACCTTTGGTTGAGTTCTTTGATAATTATTCTAAGAAAGAAGTTAATGACTATGTCAAAAGGTTCATGCACAATCAAAATGGTTGTGTGAAAAAAATTTGGGAACCAAGGAAGTAGCAAAAAACATACTGAACATAAGTTGTTACACATGAAAACAACACGAGTATAACATAAAAAAGTAAACAAAATTGGTGCATGAAGGAATGAAAAGACTATGATGCATAAAACGTGAAGGATCTGGATTTGGCACATAGATCTCAGAATCTGACACATAGATCTCAGAATCTAAGATAGGAGATTTAGAGAAAAATGAATGGGTGATAGGATAATAATCAATATCAATAGAGTCTCTATATGTCACTTATTTTTTATCATTAGTATCAGAAGAAGAAAAATCACCTAATAATTCTCACAAGTATACACAAGAAAACTAGATAGAAGAAAAGAGACTGAATGACATGAATGAAGAAATGAATATTGCTGTGTATCCTTTCATTTAATAATGATGAATAATAGTGTACATAAATAGTACATCCCTCTTAGAAAAATCGAGCTGTATGGAGACAACTCATAAATCTCAAAAAGGTTGACTTGCCAAAATATAGCAAGCCCCCATAGGTGGCTAAAGCACTTCCCAAATATATCAAGGAGCTCACGAATTGGAAAAAGCATGAGTGAGTTGTCAAGGGAGATGAAAAAAATGCTAATACTAGAACATGGAGAGAAATTCATGAAGGATGGGTTGGCAACAAAGGGGCCCATTTTCCTAGTTCACTAGCCTTACCTTATCCACATAAAAGATGGAAAAGCTCAATAAAGCAAAATCTATTGTAAAGTGTTCTATACTAGTTCTAGATGGCGAAAAAGTGGTCAAGATCAACAAAGAATCAGAAATATAGCATTCATTGGATATAGATGGCATGTATTGACATTAATGTGCAAGTGGAGGCCAAGTAATTAAGGTAGTGGGTGAATAATTAATCAAATAATGATTAGTTATTTTATCCTAAGTTATGAGTGGAATTAATATATTCCAACAAGGAGAAGGATTGTGAATAACATAACGAACGAAAAACAACACTAAGACATAATGCTGAGAAAGTGACAAGCCTTAACGATCATGGGTACGAGCTCGACTGGAGCCAGCAAAAACCACATGCGTGAAGGCATCTTTGTAAGTCAGGCCAATAGTGCCTCCTGTTATGTGTTTCTAGAATAGGGAAAACATCAGTTGGCTGGATATAGTAAGTCGGTTGAGATAGTGACAAAAAATGAGTTTGTAATGATTCTACATAGAGTATTTATCGAGTACGTATTGATTCTATACCAAGTACATATGGGATCTGTATCAAGTGTGTAATAGGGTTATAAAACAAGGAACTCAAGTCCTCCTAGGTTTCTCAATTTTTTAATTTTTTCAGTGTTCTTTTATTAAAATTTAATTTTTCCAAAACTTAGGCTAGTTTTTAATAGTTTAATTGGAAAAATTGGTTTTGTAATAAAAGTGGGCTCAATAATTAGTTTCAATAATGTAGGTGCTCATTTTCAAGCTAAGAGCACCCTGTAAACATATAGACCCACTATTTCATAGTTTTGAGTGATTTTCCATCACTCGACTCAGAAAGTCCCACAAAATCAATTATTGATTATTTTAATTAATAAATTGATGAATAATGAAGCAAATCCAAAATCCTAGATCAATGCATTCTCAACCGATTTGATTGAAATCAATGTCATCGTCACGAGATTGAATGGATCTGACAAATCCTTGACTGAAGGAGGTGATCTGGGTGGATCCAAAGTTGAAATTCAGCTTCCTTTATGGGGAATTTCACCCTCCCTCTCTCCTCCACACATGTGGGCTCATTTGTATGAGTTTTAGTGGATGCTTCAGTCAACAGGTTGAGGTGTCAGCTCAATCAGCCCCTCAATTGACATTCAGACTCAGTAGAAGCTCAGTTCAGCTTCAGATCAGGTATTGATGGACTCTCCTTTAGCTATAGTGGTCTATCTCCTTGGGATTTACGACCCCTCTGGGATGGGGTTTTAATTTTGTGTATAAATAAAGCATGTCTGCCTCCTTTCCAAGTTAGTTAGAGTTTGATTAAGGTGCTATTGTTGTTGTAATACCGTGTAATATATTTTTCTATTGGAATACAGTGAAGCTTTGGAGGCCAAATCTATGTAATACTTTTATATGTGTGGATTTGACATTGTCTTGTAGCTTTTTACCATTGGCTTTCTCTCAATTTATGCATCTGAATCCTGCCTGGCTTAATGATTTAGCTGAATCAATAGGAGTATAACTGGGCAAGTAAGATCACTTTCTTTTCAATATCTCATAGTATATATGCTTAAAGATTCAGATCATGCATGTTTAAATAAGTTTATTTCAATGTAATCCCTCTCTTTCTTCATATATTTGTATCCAGATCTCATAAGGTTTTGTGAAGGATTGTTTCTTAGTTTTCAGGTAACAGGGGTTGGAGGAACTATGGATCTAGCTTGAATCCACTGGGTATCTGACTGTTTTGTGAAGGCATTGTCCCTCAGCATTCCACTAACCAGTCTTCATTGTAGATCCATTCCCCAGCAACAAGCGCTCTTCCTTTCCTCTTCCTCCTTCAAATTTCTTCAAAATTAGTCCAGTTACTTGTTTCGCAGCTTTAAATTTGTTTAGATCTATCAATTTCAGAGTTCATATTACATATATATTGCTTCCTTAAGTCTCATAGAACTATATCTCATTCCTAAAGAAAATTTACAAGCATTCTAGATCTAGTTTTAGGGAAAATTGTCATTTTTCAAGGCTGTGAAAGTAGATCTAAAGCTTGTTGAATGCATGGTTTTTTCCTTAGAATCTAAAAATGTATATTCAGAAATTTAAGTGCTTCATATTGGATTCCCCCAAAGCATGCCAATATCCTAAGGAAAGCTTTCTTTCCTTGGTTCCTTTTTTGCTTCTTTAAAAACTAGTTTTAACTTAGAATTTTTGGGTAAACCGTTTGTTCATCCAAAAGTACTTTCAAAGTACTTTTGGGAATATTTAAATCTAATAATATTTATGGTTTTTAGTAGGTGTAACAAAATAGAGGAGGAGGCACTGTCTGGAAAGCATTTTTGGACCATTTGAAATCCCCAAGGGGGTCTCCCTCTTCCAAAAAATTTCAATTTTTTGCAATTTGTAAACCTTTGGTTTCATTCCATATAAGGACCAAGTGGATTAATTTCAGTTTTATGATATTGTAATTTCTTCTAATAAAATATAAAATCTTTTTGAATAGGCTCTTTCGAGCCTATTCACCATCCCCCCGTGGGGGGATTTGCGTTTGTGTCATTTTTTACTTTTTGCTCATCTTTTTTCAATCTAGTGTAGTTATAATCTGCATGCTAGTATAATTTGACTTATAATAATTGCCATATTCCATATCTAGTGGTTTCAAAGTAATTTTAATACTTACCCCACGAGCCTCCTTTTGAGCCTAAAGGTGAAGAAAGGGTCGTAATAGTCTAATTAGAAAATTGGGGTTTGCTTATCTATTTATGCTTCATATGCTATCATCATTTGTTTTAGTAATAATAATAAAATCAACTCCTCATTGATTCCCTGATTGAGCTCCACTTGGACTGAAAGAGGTACCTGGAGGGTTTTCTTTTTAACAAGAACACCTCTTTTAAAATTTACTAAAAATAACAACGACTCTAGTGTGTATGCTCTGTACTTGGATGCGGTTCATCTGATTTGCGACGGTTTAGTTTTGGACATACTTCAAGTAGCCCTTGGGTCTATCTTGAATCCCCTTTCCTAAGTTATATTACTCATCTTCTTACATTAATTTAAAATCAACCAAGATACAATTGAACAACATTTATTCCAGCACTTGCAAGCACTCTTAATTGTTTTTTGACTCCATTTTCGAGGCACTGGTCAACTGTTTATTTCTTTCAATATATATGTGATTGGGTGTCATTTTCGTGCTTACTTGTGATTATCTCATCATGTTATTTGTTGTTTACAATTGTTAAATCGAAACTCCTAAAAGAATTACTCTTTAATACCATCATCATACTAAATAATTTTTCCTTAGTAACTTAATAGGGTCTACCCCCCTTGGATTTGTTAGGACTTAAGCCTAAACGGAGGAGTCAAGAACAAGGTGATAGCCTTGACTTGAGACTTGCCCCCAAGGACACATCGAGTGGCTTGAATATTTCTGCCATGTAACCCAGGTGTATGAAAGGTGGAAACACTTTTTGGCACCATTGTCGAGGATAAATCTTTTTATTCTCGGGTATGACTTAGCTTAACGTTTTTCTAAACAACTAAAAAGATTAAAAAAAAATATTTGATTGATCTTGTCTTTAAAAAGCATAAAAATTAAAACTTTATCCATCTAGCGACTCCACTGTCTAACATCCCTCCAAGAATTTCTACCCAAAGAAACCACCATCAATTATTCAATCCTCTCCCTGATCCTGAAAGGTTTATTAGGGAAAGATTGAATAGGAAGACTTCTTGTAGAAACCTTGAAAATTTAGAAGACCAATCCCTCTCAGATATCCATCACATATTTGTAGAGAGTCATGTTCACCAATCTCAAGAAATGACGGAATTGTTCAAACCCCTTGAATTTTCTGAGATAGCAGGTGCTCCCCATGCCATTCCAAAATATGCTATCAAGAAGCTCCCCATATTTCAGGAAAATAATGCCATCACTACCAAGTTTCACCTTCGAAAGTTTCAGAAGCACCTGGTCAGTTATTGCAATGATGCTACCCATGACCATGACGATGTAAAAATGAAGCTCTTTCCTTTATCCTTAGAACATGATGCTGAAGAATGGTACCTCGACCTAGATGACGATTCATATAAAACTTGTAGTGAATTCCTAGAGGGTTTTAATAAGAAATGGGGAGAAAATAAAGAACCAAGACATCTGCTTGCTACCCTTCATAACATTAAGAAGATGGAGAATGAAACCATTGATGAATTTAACACTAAGTTCAGGCATGTGGTTGCAGACCTCCCTAAATAAATCAAGCCAAAGGATGCCTCCATCCTCATATATTACATCAAAACTTTCATTGATGATTTGAGGTACCAATTAAGAGACAAGGAGCTCACCGATCTAAAAATTGCTTAGGAATTGGCCGAGAAAATAGAAAAGAATATGTAGTCTTCAGGCAAATCCAACATTCTAGGTTACACTAGGGGAAACAATTCATACAACAAAGAAAAGGGAAAAGTAGTTTAATCAGAAGAAAATGGAGCCTCTAAAGATCCCATGGAAAAGGTAATAGACATAATAAAAGACTTGGTTACTATTCAAAACCAACTTATGGAAAATCAGTATGCACAACTGAATCTTATGCACGATAGAATAATCACAATGGAAAGAAATAATGGACCTAGGAACTTTCAGCCTATGTAGAATCAAATGTATCAAAATAAGTTTCCTCAGCAAGAGCCTAGGATTCCAAACCAGTTAGACTCAACTAACATGGTAGAAGAAGTAATTCCATGGTGTCGACCCTATGAACAATTCCACCGAGAAAGAACTTGTTATGTTACAAATCAAGTCATGGAACATGGAATTCCTAAGGTCAGTAATCAGGAAACAAATTCAAGCGATCCTAATCATATATACATGGTAGGCCAGGCCTACCCTTTGTCACCAGCTAAACAGTACAAAACTAAGGATGAAACCATTGCAGAATCTTATAGTGAAACTTATGATGAAAATTGTAATGTACATGATGGGACTCCTACGTGTTCTCCATACAATGATGATAGTTTGGAAGGTTTACTTCCTTGTGACCTTTTCTCTGAAGAAGATGAGTATGAAAATGAGGACAAGTATAGCTTGGAGCATGATACAAGTGAAAAAGACTCCCTTATCCCGAACAAAGATGTTGATGAGGAGTCTTGGACATTCATGGAAAATCCAGTCTATGACAAGAATAAAGAGGAAAATAATGAACCAGAAACTTTTAATGGTTTTGTTGATTTTTTGTCTATGGCATATCTAAAGGAGAGAGCATGGACCATGTGGCCTTGGGAAACTTTGATATGAAAAAGGAGCATGCAGTTTATCCACATGTTCAGTGTGAGCCATATATCAATATCAGTAATGAAGAAAAATAGAACTTGATATCGAAACTTGATATCAACAATGGGGAATCCATCACATCTAACATAGATGATGGTGATGACTATTGGGATTTTTGTGGATATCTTATTAAGAATCCTATCTATGCTATATCCAGCAAGGGGAGTGTCTATTTAGATATGTGTGGAAGTCCAATTTACTACACTTCCATAGAGGGAAGCATGGATCTGGAGACCTGGTAAAATCCTAGTATGGAAGAGGAACATTCAAAACTCTTATATGATCATTCAGAGCTGTGCAAAGGTATCAATAATGAAGACATTGAGAAGCAGTGTTGTGAAAAGATAGATGTGATGCAGTCAGTGGAATATCAGTCTCAACTATCATCTTCACATATGGAGTTTCCTTATGATTTGGAGCCACTTGGGGTTTATACAATGAGTTATCATCTGATAAGCCTAGATGATCAATATGATGGTGTAGTTAATGTTCCTCATCACTCTAATTTGTATACCAACCCTATCCAGTCATGGATAGAAGAAGCCTTCCCGAGTACATACCAGTTTGGGAAGCAACTTGATGAAGTAGTATATTCTTATGATCTCCCATCCATCCTTCCCATTCCATATCATCACACAGGTTTGTAGTTTCTAAATAAAGTATCCTTACTTTGGCTAGTAACCAAAGACAAGGAAAATTGTTTTTATGTTAATAAAATGCTTAGGTAGTTACATTGGATTTTTTATTACACTTAACCATTTTTATATCATGCTTAGAGTAGGAAAATAAGCTCCTTGAAAGAGAGCATTTACTTTCTGCATTTTTTGTTTTGTACCTAGATATAATCAATCATTTTTTTCATTAGTTAGTTACATTTATTTTGTTTAAATAAATCAGCTTAATGGTTCATTTGGTTTTTTATGTAAAGCTTGTCCTACTGAGGTTTTCTTGTCAAGTTGAGATGTTTTTATAGGGTGTACAAACCAGAGATTGTGGTGTTCTCATATCCTCCCCTTGCCCTATGACCAGATCGAGCACACGTCTCGTAGTTGGAGCTAGAATGTTACCGCATAAGCTGTACTTAGTGGTTTTTTATCAAGTGAGCCTGGTGAACCGGACACAGATTTTTTGTTTGGACTTCAGAAGACCTTCAGAAGTGCTTTTGGGAAGTGCTTGTTGTAGTATATCACATGTTCATACCCCATGGGGGAATTGTAATAAATGTTCTAGCATGATAGTGTTTGTAAACGACTCCGTCTCTTAGAATTTATTTGTCAATCCGATCGACCCAGGGTGTTTTTTCTCTTGGTTATTATTGGTTGTTGAATAAATGACTGATAATTTCTGAGTTTTTCACTCCATACCTCCAAAGTCGGGGTGGTCGGCTTGGAATTTAATCCTATTGAGGTTATTTGAGTCTATGCTTCAACGTATAAACATGATAGGCATCATGGTCGAGTCATATGAAAATTTCTAAGTCCCCCTAGGTTTTTAAATTATTTTATTTTTTTTAAATTTTTTCAGTGTTTTTTTATTAAAATTTAATTTTTCCAAAAATTATGCTATTTTTTAATAGTTTAATTGGAAAAATTGGTTTTGTAATAAAAGTGGGCTCAATAATAAGTTTCAGTCATGTAGGTGCTCATTTTCAAGCTAAGAGCACCCTATAAACCTATAGACCCACTATTTCCTAGTTTTGAGTTGTTTTCCATCACTTAGGTCAGAAATCCCCCAAAAAATCAATTATTGATTATTTTAATTAATAAATTGATGAATAATGTAGCAAATCCAAAATCCTAGATTAATGGATTCTCAACTGATTTGATTGAAATTAGTCTCATCAGCACCAGATTGATTGGATCTGACAAATCCTTGACTGAAGGAGGTGATCTGGGTGGATCCAGAGTTGAACTTCAACTTCCTTTATGGGGAATTTCTCCCTCCCTCTCTCCTCCACACGTGTGGGCTCATCTGGATGAGTTTTGGTGGTTGCTTCAGTCAATAGGTTGAGGTGTTAGCTCAATCAGCCCCCCGATTGACATTCAGACTTAGTAGAAGCTGAGTTCAGCTTCAGATCAGGCATTGGTGGACTCTCCTTCAGCTACAATGGTCTATCTCCTTGGTATTTACGCCCCCTTTGGGATGGGGTTTCAATTTTATGTTTAAATAAAGCATGGTTTCCTCCTTTTAAAGTTAGTTAGAGTTGGATTGAGGAGCTATTATTGTTGTAATACTGTGTAATATCTTTTTCTATTGGAATAAAGTGAACCTTTGGAGGCCAAATCTGTGTAATGATTTTATATGTGTGGATTTAACATTGTCTTGCAGCTTCTTACAGTTGGCTTTCTCTCAATTTATGCATCTGAATTCTGTCTGGCTTAATGATTCAGCTGAATGAATAGGAGTATAGATGGACAAGTAATATTGCTTGCTTTTCAATATCTCATAGTATATATGCTTAAAGATTCAGATCATACATGTTTAAATAAGTTTATTTGCATGTAATCCCTCTCTTTCTTCATATATTTCTATCCAAATCTCATAAGGTTTTGTGTAGGATTGTTTGTTAGTTTTCAGGTAACAGGGGTTGGAGGAGCTGTGGATCTAGCTTGAATCCACTAGGCGTCTGAATATTTTTTGAAGGCATTGTCCCTCGGCATTCTACTAACTAGTCTTTTTTGTAGATCCATTCCCCGGCAACAAGCGCTCTTCCTTTCCTAAGTTCCTCCTTCAAATTTCTTCAAAATCAGTCCAGTTACTTGTTTTGCAGCTTTAAATTTGTTTATATCTATCAATTTCAAATTTACTCTTACATAGATATTTCTGCGTTAAAGCTCACAAACTAGATCTCATTCCTAAAGAAAATTTACAAGCATTCTAGATCTAGTTTTAGGGAAAATTGTCATTTTTCAAGGCTGTGAAAGTGGATCTAAAGCTTGTTGAATGCATGGTTGTTTCCTTAGAATATAAAAATTTGTATTCAGAAATTTAAGTGCTTCATATTTTATTCCCCCAAATCATTCCAATATCCTAAGGAAATCTTTCTTTCCTTGGTTCTTTTTCCGCTTCTTTAAAAACTAGTTTTAACTTAGAATTTTTGGGTAAAAAGTTTGTTCATACAAAAGTATTTGCCAAGTAATTTTGGGAATATTTAAATCTGATAATATTTCTGGTTTTTAGTAGGTGTTACAGAAAAGAGGAGGAGTCTCTGTCCAGAAAGCATTTTTGGACCATTCGAAACCCCCAAAGGGTGTCCGTCTTCCAAAAAATTTCAAATTTTTGCAATTTGTAAACCTTTGGTCTCATTCCATATAAGGACCAAGTGGATTAATTTCAGTTTTATGATATTATAACTTCTTCTAATAAAAGGAAAAATCTTTTCGAATAGGCTCTTTTCAGCCTATTCACCATCCCCCCTGTGGGGATTTGCGTCTGTGTCATTTTTTACTTTTTGTTCATCTTTTTCCAATCTAGTGTAGTTATAATCTGCAGGGTAGTATGCTTTGACTTATAATAATTTCCATATTCCACATCTAGTGGTTTCAAAGTAATTTTAATACTTACCCCACGAGCCTTCTTTTGAGCCGAAAGGTGAAGAAAGAGCCGTGGTAGTCTAATTAGAAAATTGTGGCTTGCTTATCTATTTATGCTTCATCTACTATCATCATTTGTTTTAGTAATCATAATAAAATCAATCCCTCCTCTATTTCCCGATTGAGTTCTAGTTGGACTGAAAGAGGTTCCTGGAGGGTTTTCTTTTTAACAAGGACACCTCTTTTAAAATTTATTAAAAATAGCAAAGACTCCTGTGTGTATGCTCTATACTTGGATGTAGTTTATCTGATCAGTCAAGCTGCATCAAAAGCATTTGAGTGACTAGAATAATTAGGATTCACTCTCCCAAAATTGAAAAACCATCAAGCAAAAATCCAACGCCTCGATCAAACCATTACGGTGGCAAAATATCCAAAGGAAGCGAGAACTCCTGAAAAGTGACCTCGGGGCGCTGATCTCTATTACACCTTCGGGTGCATTATGAACAACAGCCTCAGAGACTCCATTCAGGCCACATTTTCCTTGTGGGTAGCCATGACGGTTTAGTTTTTGACATACTTCAAGTACCCCATGGGTATATCTGGAGTCCCCTCACCTAAGTTAAATTACTCATCTTCTTACATTAATTTAAAATCAACCAAGATACAATTGCACAACATTTATTCCAGAACTTGCAAGAACTCTTAATTGTTTTGCAACTCCATCTTCAAGGCACTGGTCAACTATTTATTTGTTTCAATCTATATGTGATTGGGTGTCATTTTCGTGCTTACTTGTGATTATCTCATCATGTTATTTGTTGTTTACAATTGTTAAATCGAACTCCTACAAAAATTACTCTTTAATACCATCATCATACTAAATAATTTTGCCTTAGTAACTTAATAGGGTCTACCCCCCTTGGCTTCGTTAGGAGTTAAGCCTAAACAGAGGAGTCAAGAACAAGGTGACAGCCTTGACTCGAGACTTGCCACAAAGGACACACCGAGTGGCCTTAAGATTTCTGCCACGTAACCTAGGTGTGTGAAAGGCGGCAACAGGACCAAGTTTAGTTGTTGGAGAACATTAAAGACAAATAATCCACCCATTGGACTTCATTGGAAGCCTTGGCATAGAGCAAAGGTACTAAAATCCCCTCCCACATGACTGCGAAGACGTCATCTATGTCATAGGTGTTGTCGACTGATATTTTTTCTATTAGGCTAATATCTTGGGATTTTCTATGCTTAGTAGAAGGGACTGAACCTAGGTCGGTATCGCGGGGGAAAGGGGTAGAGAGATACAAAAATATTAAAAGCCAACAATCTGATTATTGATCATCGAACAATACTAGCTGTCATTGGAATTTTCTACAGAGCCAACCCTTTTTCATCATGGATGTAGGCCTAGTCCTCAAACAAGTCTTGATTACATATAGAGCAAGCCATCATGTAGGGAATGTGTAAGACCCTCTTTACATTGCCATGAAAATAACGTATGTCTTCTACATTTATCTCATCATATCTGGAATGTCTCTTTTGTCGTGCACAAAACAAAATAGATCATACAAAGCAACCATGGTCAACCTGTATTCTACCAATAAAGGAAAACTACCTAGGTGCACCTCACATGCTTCGTGACCTTATCATATCAACATGGAAAAACACACAAATATAGATATATATGTAAGGACTTATTATGAACAAACAACCTGATACCTAAGGAATTTTATGTTCTAGGTCAAACTCAAGGACTTATTACATCTGAACAACCTACATCCATGATCTTTTTCATTCAGACAACCTTCATGGTGTATTACATTCGAGTAACCTACTTACCATGCTAGGAATCCTTTTACACTTAGGAAACCCACAGGATTTATAGCATCTTAATAACTTGCGTACCAAAACAAGGCTCATATTTACATTCAGATAACCTATCTTGGGACAGATTATGTCCAAGGATAACCTGCGAGATTTGCTAGGACTAATTACATCCGAGGAGAACCTACAAGACTGATTATGTCTGAGCATCCTACTTCACTAGGATTTTTCTTGCTCAGACAACCTGTCTCATTTCCCATGTGAGATATTATGCATCTATAATAGAAAATTATTAGTACTGATTACATCCAAGTATAACCTGTGAGCTTCGTCAGGAGTTATTACATCCAAGGATAACCTAAATAACTGATGACGGAAGTCAAGGTTGTGGGGGATACTCCATTATCAATCGATGTTAAAAATACCTAGGCAATATATGTAGGTTGAAGTGGTGATATCAAGCTATGAAATATTGTCAGTTTCATGATGACATGGGGTACCTACATCTCGACGACTAATTTTTCAAATGGCAGTTGAAGATGGAGACAAGCATCTTTAAGATTGCAAATTCCATGAGGGCTCTCTTAATGGCACTCGGTGGGACCTAATTGCAAATAATTAAGAGAATAAATTCCTCCATAATGAATACGAATCAGAACACAAATCAACATAATGATGTTAATCACCTACCTCCATTTCTTTTTGTGAGGAGGGTGATTCAAGCTAGTCCCACTACACTGGGCTATTTTTTTCTATTAGCCTCTTCCTTCTTCTCGACCTTTTAAAATAAGCATTCATGGGGATTTCAAAACATACAACACCATTCCATTATAGTAAGATATATATGTACATGAAAAATGGGTTTTCGATTGATCTCTAGTGGTTTTGAATTTTTATTTCATTTACATTTTGGCCTCTTTATGGTATAAGTGTCTTGTACCATGCATGGCTCTGTTTTTTGGCAAACAATATGCACCCAAAGTGTCTTCTATCATTTATATCATATGTTGTCTGGATAGATACTGCTAGGTGATATATTATGGAGGACTATTAGTAGATGCCATGCACACATGCACATTGCTACTTATTTATTGCTTCCTCATTAGTGCCAGAAATGGGTAAAGAAACATCAAACCATCCAAATTTAAACATGAAACATATTGTTTTACAATTCAAATACCTATTACCCATCCAAATTTAAACATGAAACATATTGTTTTATTATTCAAATACATTTAAAAAAAACCAACACATCGAAGTGAGAATGGAATCGTCTTGGTTAAACAAGTATGGACTACTATAAAGGTGAAGGCATGCGCTTTTTTGGGTACCAAATTTAGTTTACCTATTATTCAATAATTAAATATTGCAGTTGCAATTACGGTTAGTGAAACAATAGAATACAGACATGGACGAATCTAAACAACTTATCGAAGGAGGTGATTGTTGAGAACATAGTAGCTCTACTTCTACTTCAACTTATCAAAGGAACAACAACAGAAGATCAAGAACAACAAGTTTGAGGAGGAGCGGAAGAATTTTGAGTGTGGCTGCTATTCCTTTTTCTCAACTCGAAAATGGATTGGAAGATTAGAGAAGAGAAAACACAAAAATTTCAAGGGAAGCTAATGAAGAGCCTCGATTCCAAGATCGATTGGAAGAAGAGATTAGAGAATTTGGATAATATGTGGTTAGGGAAGGATTTGAATAACTTCGAATGGATAGAGAGATAACATAATTTGGAGATAGATTGGGTG
The DNA here is from genome assembly GCA_001517045.1 of Pseudotsuga menziesii. NCBI lineage: Eukaryota > Viridiplantae > Streptophyta > Pinopsida > Pinales > Pinaceae > Pseudotsuga > Pseudotsuga menziesii. The sequence goes on from LPNX010784198.1 coordinate 511,862, forward strand.
AATTGATAAGATAAATTGAACTACCATTGTGGTTCACAAACCCCCAGCGGGGCTGCTATTCCCACGTGAAGAAATAAAAGAGGGAACACCTGAAGGGTCCGCAACCCATTAAATCTAATTATGGAGCTAACCCGATAGGGACATTAAGTGAGGCTCTTATATATCAATGTATAGCCATCAATGGATTTGACCCTAATAACTTATGCTCACAACTTACAACACTCAATAGCTTGAGCTATCTCACTAGGATATTATATTTCATTTTATTATCTAAGTCAAAAGAATTTTTGTACCATTCATAGTCCCAATAAGAACTCTAATATCCTAATCTTCAACACATTCCTATATCAAACCATAAAGTTATCTAAATTATTTTACACAAGTATTTCTCAATAGCTAAAGACTAGTTTTCTAGCAAACTTTTAGATACAATTCTCTTATTATTCCCAACCTGAAGTTTATTTGTAACTTACTCCATGCTATCCATCTTCTTGAACTTGAGATATACATAGATCTGTCATCCAAGGAGATTTTAAAGACCTTCTTGCTCCACCAGAGAGCTAGGAGCTGCAAATTTTAAGGTATAGGTTTAGCATTCTAATTTTTTTACCACCAAATGGATCTATAGTGAAGCGAGGCATCATCTTAGATTATCAATTTTAGGTATGAAGAGATTATTAACTTATTGTTAGGATTTATTCAGGGAATGGAATCTAATTTACTTGGTCCATGATCATGTTCAAATTTGACAACATTGAAATTCAGGAAAAAGAAACACCAGTGCAAGAAAAGCATGATAACACTTCATGTGGCTTCTCCATCCGTTTCTTTTTCTTTTGAATTTTAGGATTGTGACACGCTACCTTGGAAAACCCACCTTTTTACTTGAACGAAAATACTTCTGAGCAAAATAATTTCAACCGAAATATACTGCCACCGAGTTTTACTGCAATAGGGATTTAGTGTGAAATAATTTTACTGCAACATATTTTTACTGTGACTAACTTCTCTACAGCAGGACTCAACTTTTACTTTTTGGTGGAGACACATTTTACGAAATTTTCACTTTTACCTCGACATAAAACTACTTAGCTTTGACCATCTTTTTCCACAACACACTTCTGGTTGCAACCAACACCCACTTCGACCAAATCACTTTTAGTCAAACTTAATAAAAAAACTATATTTCTTAGTCTAAAGACTTATAATATGAAAAACATGTTTCACAAACGCTAACTTGGGATAAACTGCAAAACAAATATATTGTGATTGACTCACAATATCATATAACCAAAGAGTAAGGATGACTTGTCTCGAGCATTCTACGAATAAAAACTCAAATGTTTACAGGGTGAAATATTTACATATTTTTTATGTCTTTCACTAAATGGTAAATGTAAACAACATTTAATCAAGTAAATATGAAGAATATGTGTAGCATAAATAAAACTGGCATATAACCATAAACTATATATATATATATATTCATGACATACCAAATAACTATTGCCACAAATACAAACTTAGAAATTTACAAGTATGTTTCACCATTTACGGAGCCTTGGCTCTCAACACATTCCAAAAAACAGAAGCTTGAGCTTCGAACTCTTCACAGAGTTTTTCCTTCTTCTTCTGTACACACTTGCACACTTCTCTTCTTGGCTCTATGTTTATCAATTTACAATCTTCTTCTTCTTCATATAGACATACTAAAAATGCTTCTCTATGAATATACCAAATTAACATTAAAGAATGTAATAGCTATCTACCTAGAAACTTCTATTCAAAAATTTAATTCGACTTTTTTTATATATGAGAGACGTGAACTCTTCATTCTATCGTATTGTCTGACATAAACTTACCTGATACAAAATCTAACAGAGTTTGCTGATATGATATGTGGATCAATGAGTAATTGATATTTCCAAGACCGTTTTGGAGAGTTCTGAAGGGAGTGGAGTCCATATTTTGGCCATTCAAGTGATGCAAAGTTCCATTGTTGAAAACACTATTGGACTGCTGTATATGTTAGTTTTTGTTAAATCTTATTAGCTTAATTAGGATATTTGATTGAGAAAATAATAAGTACTTATAGATGCATAATATAAGAGTGTAACACCCCTGTTCTGAACCCGATGCATTAAATATACATGATATATATATATATATATATATATACACACACACACATTGTAAATAATCATGGTGTGGAGCTAAAGGCAAAGTCCCTCCATAGATTTGGTTATGGTATGTTTCGGATTGGAATTGTCACCGATGGTATATCGGGACATGCGACATACATACTAAGTTGTGGAATCATGTAACTATGCATCTTTAATTAAATAACCCCAACCAACTATGTTCACTGCAACCAAATTGAGAAGGGGCATGATTTTGCTAAGGAAAAGGAAGGGGAATGCTGAACCTTGAGCCATGGAGGAAAATCCATGTGTCACCACTCTTTTTGCTCACCTTCCCTTGTCTCATCCATCCACCTCCTTAATTATTCTATTGTTAGTTGGGGCATCTATTTGCTGGTAGGAAAAAACAACTACACTCATGCCTGCACTCTCTCCATGACGCACCTTTTGGGTTGTGGATGGTTTGTCTACTATCCCGATCATGAGTTGTTCATTTTCCCATGCAGAGTAGAGTTAAAAGGATTACAATCCTTTGGGTGGGGGTTCACTTTTTCCTCTCTCACACAATTTTTCCAATCGGTGGTTGTGTTCTACCTCCTGATCATGTATAGAGTCTGCGTTTTTTCTCCACCATTGCCGATTGTGAAGGTATGCAGTGGCTATATTGTTGAGAAGATACCATTGTCTTCCAACGTTGCCGATGTGTCTGGACCATGTGATGATTCATTGCTTCATCATGAGCCGTTGCTGTGGTTTTCTCTTGATGTTTTCCCTTGTGAATTGGCTGTTGTATGTTGCTGTGGAATCGTTTTGGCCACGATAGGGCCAAGAACGATTCAGGGAGTTGTTTTTCCCCTGTTAAAGATTTAATAGCTAGTTTGATGCATGCATGCAGTGGTTTTGTCCATCTACTGCATTGGAGTGGTGAATGAGGGCCTGATCTTCTTGATAAACCTGGTGGGTTGGGAACCACATAGATAGAACTAGTGGGCTGGCTTTCTTCTCTACAACCCCTGAATAGCACTGGAAGGGAGATCAGGGTCTAAGGGATTGTGTTGCAGAGAAAGGACTGATTTCCTTGTGTTGGGTGTGTGTGGGTGTTCTAGAAGCCAGGTTGGTTATGGTGTCGCTATCTGTAGCTCTTCAATGAGCTCACCAGCTTAGCATTTAGCCTTTCCTAGCTCCTAGATGGCCTGATAAACCCAACTTGGTTGGATTGGATGATCTGTTGTTCGCCTGATAAACCCAACTGTGTTGGCTTGGCTAATTTGTGTACCCTAGTCGTGTTTTTATCCTTGGCTATGTTTAAGCCTGCTAGTTCCTTATTCCTTGGGGAATAATGCCTGGCTCGAGGGTGGCAGCGTCACTGAGATATTAAAGAGCATGCAGGCCTATGGTTGGGTGGAACATTGTAGTGACATAGTTGGTTGCAGAACAAGTTCTCTATAAGATAAGTATTCTTGCCTAACTTGTGTCTGCAATCATATTTACCATTGATGAATGATGATGTACATGTTGAATGCTGAATTGTATATGAATGCATGTTGTTTTCTTTTGCTATGTATATGAATGATTAATGCACCGTAGTATGTTTTGTGTTTTTAAATATCATGCTTCAGGATTATATGGATGTATGTTCATGTTCATGGGGCTAGATGGCCGGATGATTTGATGTATGGTAGAGTCCTCTTTGCTGGTCGGAGGGTCGGGGATGTTACAACATGGTATCAGAGCTCTAGTTGTAGCATGGGATTGAATGGGCCAAGAAGATGCAATGACAGATCTTATGTTGCAGCATTTGGGCCTTAGAGTGCCATGAAAGATCATTTAACAGAGGCAGGTTTCCTACTGCTAGAAGAAACCAAGAGAAAATGGGTGAAGGACAGGGAAATTCACAAAAATTTTCTAAGTGCCAGAATTGTTGGCTCATTGGAAACCTTAGTGCAAATTTCTTCTGATGTAGTGGAAAAGATAGCCTCAAGGTCACCCAACATACAAAAATCGAAAGAAAATTATGGAAGGAATTGTGTTCGTCGGCCGTTGGCCCATCGGAGGACTAAGTTGGAAGGTCCGACGACATGATGGAAGTGTTAGTCTAAAGCTCACCTGTAGTGGAAATAAATTTTGAAAATTTTTCGAAGTAGTGGAATCATCGGCGATCGACGAAGATTAGTTGATCGCATCATCGACGCCTAGATGATCAAGTTGCTGACGCGGTGAAAAGTTGGACGACTACATTGGAAGTGATTAGCTGATTGTGCACTGTCGTTGCAGATGGCTAATGGACTATCCTTCCATTGTATAGAACCCCCAACCACCGATGCTGTGGAGGAAATTCGTTCCAACAGCCGATGCAATGGAAAATTTCTGAAAATTTTCTAAGGAACGTGATCATCGGTGATCAGACGAGAATAGATGTTGACATCACTGATGAATAGTTGAAGAAAGAGCCGATGCAAGAAGAAAACTCAAAAATTTCTCTAAGGCAGGAGATCATCGGCCATTGGAAAATGTTAGTGGAATCGGTCACTGATGAACATCAAAAGAAGTTAGTGGTTTGTGCGTCGCCATTGTGGAATTCTAGTGCACTAATCTTCCGACATATACAAGTTTTGACTACCGATGTCGATTAAGTTGTGCTTCAGATAATCGATCAGAAGTTATTAGTGGATCAAACTATCAATGGATTTCGGTCGGGAGAGTTAAGTCTTGTGTAGCTTCTATTGTGGAAGTCTTAAGAAATAAACCTTCCGATGGGTAGAAGACTCGACTGCCAATGTCGCAGTGACTAGAGGTTCCAACCGCCGATAGGCTTGTGCCTGCAGAAACCTTAGAAGTATCATTGGCCGTCGTTGCGAAAGCATAAAGAACTAGCCAACTGATGCATAGAGCACCCGACTGGTGATGCAGTGGTTAGTTCATTTTCCCATCGGTGTAGATTAGAATTTTAGTCAATTTTCCCGTCGAAATTCTAGAGAATTAGTGGGGAAGAGACCCGATTGGAAGAAAATTTTGAAGATTTTTTTGAGTATAAGGTCATTGGAAAATTATTAAGGATTAGGCTGTCGATCAGAAGGAATCAAAGGTTTGTAAATCCATCATTGCAGCAGTCTAAAACACTATCCAATCGATGGATAGTAGGTCCGATAGCTGCTAGATGTCCGCAGAACCCGCAGTGAGATCACTTTCCACCTTTGCACCTGCGCAAGGGACTGTGCACCCCATAAATAATGCATCCGAATGTTGATACCACAGAAAACCTTAGCTGATGAAACCGCTGATGGATATAACTTGGCATTGCCATTACAGTTTGGAGGGTTAGATCACTACGGACCCGACATGCCGAAGGGAAATAAACGAATATACCGTCAATGAGCTAGGTGTTTTGACCACCGAAGTGTCGGAAAGATAGCTGCGAGGAGGTCCGATTGGGACAAAAGAGATTTGGTTTTTTTGAGGGAAATTCTTAGTGATTTTTCAAGCAGTTTTCAACTGTCTTTCAGTAGGCTTTCAGCAGATTATTAGTGGTCAGAGGGCTCAAAAGGAAGATGAGAAGATTTTGTGTTTTAATCAAAATTGTTGTTTTATAAATTTCTAGAAGAGGAAGGTAAGTAGTTTTGACTTGCATTAATTATATGCATCTAACGGTTTTCTACTAACATGTTTGCAGAAGTAAAGACACCTCCAAGAGCAGTATTCCAGGAAGAATGTTGTGGTAAAGAAAAAGGGTGGTTCATTCATGAGAACCCATGATAGATATGATGCTCAGGATTCTTACGAGTGTGCAGGAGATGCCATGGGAGAAAATGTCCATAATGGAAATGATGACATAGACTCTAATGGAAGGAGATTCCAAGAGACACCATCAGATGTTGCAGCCACCATGAGAAGCTAGATTAAATCCCAGGAAGAACAGCATCAGCCGAATGCTGCCATATTGCAAAGTTTGACAGATTTACAGAGAAAGATAGACTTTGGACGAGGTATAGCAAGGCCAGAAGGCAGTAAGAGAAGCACTAGGAGAAGGAGAAGGAATTCTAATGGATCATCTAACTTTGAAGAATCCAGCGGGGACACAATTTCATCTTCTTATAAAAGGAGAAGAAGAAGACACCATAGGGATCACTCTCGGGATGAATTTAAGAAAACTAAACCTCCTACATTTGATGGTGAGATAAAAACTAGACAAGAGGATGAAGCTTGGCTTCTTGGGATAATGAATTAATTCCAAGTGCAGGATTATTCAGGAAACATGAAGGCAAGAGTTTCCATATTCAATCTAAATGGAAGAGAAACCATTTGGTGGGAACACTTCAAGCAAGTAAAGAAGATCAGTAAAAGGAGAATGAAGTGGAAATAGTTCAAGAAGTATTTTAGGTAGAAATACCTCCCTGATAGGTATTATGATGACAAAATTAAGGAGTTCCATGAGCTGAGATTGGGACAGCAGACCATGGGTGAATATGCAAATAAATTCTTGGAATTGTTGAGGTATGTATGGTATATCAGAGATAAAAAAATGAAGGTCCAGTGGTTTCTAAGTGGGTTGCCTCAGTCTTACAAAGATAGAATTAAGTTCTGTGAACTGAGAACTCTTGAAGAAGCCATAAGGAAGGCTAAGTATTGCTATGAGCAAAGCAAAGGTAAACCTAACTACCATAAGGAATGGAAGGATAAGAAGAATGAGAAAGTTGACCAAAGAAGGAAAGGTTTCAAACCTTCTAGATTCAGGAATCAGCAAAAGCAGCCATCCCAAGCTACGAGTAATCCAGTTGGAGTGACAGGTGGAAAGCCTAAAGAGCCACAATAGAATAAAGTTCCACCCAAATGTTGGAAACGTGAAGGACCTCACTTGCACAGATATTGTCCACTTGAGAATGAAAGTGCAAGGCCAGCTTATAACATTCAAGAAGCAGAAGTAGTGGGTCAAGTAGCAAGGGCAGTCCCTAGAATTTATGCAGCACTGGAGGACCACCAGGCAGATTACTAGTCAACTGTGGTTGAAGTAGCAGGTAATATTGTTGAACAATCTATTTCTATTTTGATTGACCCTAGTTCTACTCACAGTTACATCACTCCTAGAGTAGTGGAGATTTGTACTTTTAAGAAGGTAAAGCATATGAAATATTGGTTAGTTCAGCTAGCCACTGGGACCAAGAGAAAATTCATTGAAGTGGTAGAAAAATGTCCATTGGTCATGAATGGATTGATCACTTGTGTAGATTTGAATGTTCTACCACTTGTATCCTATGATGTTATCATCAAAATGGATTGGTTAGAGGCTCATAGAGTGAAGCTTGACTGTTATAACAAGACTTTTGAATGCATGGATGAAGAAGGAAACCCAGTAGTTGTGAAAGGTATTCCAAAGGTAATTTCAGTAAGGTAGGTTTCTACTATGCAGTTGGAAAAGTTCTATAGGAAGGGTTTCCAGTTGTATGCAGCTCATATCTTAGAGCCAACAAGATATGAAACTCCTAGGTTGGAGGACTATCAGGTGTTACAGGAATTCAAGGATGTGTTTCCTGATGAGATTCCAGGGCTTCCTCCTAAGCAGGACATTGATTTCACCATTGAACTTGTGCCAAGAGCAGCACCAGTGTCCAAGACACCCTACGAGATGAGTACACTAGAGATGCTAGAGTTGAAGATGCAACTACAAGAGTTGTTGGAAAAGAATTATATCCATCCAAGTGTGTCTCCTTGGGGAGCACTGATTCTATTTGTAAAGAAGAAAGATGGTACACTCAGGTTATGTATTGATTACAGATAGTTGAACAAGGTTACTGTGAATAATAAATATCCGTTTCCTACGATTGATGACCTCTTTGATCAAATGAGAGGAGCAAAGGTATTTTCCAAGATTGCCTTGAGGTCTGGTTACCATCAAGTGAAAATCAAAGACAAAGACATTCATAAGACAACCTTAAGGACAAGATATGGACATTATGAGTTCGTAGTGGTACCATTTGGTCTCACAAATGCACCGACTACATTTATGTGCCTTATGAATAGTGTCTTCAACAAGTATTTAGACAAGTTTGTTCTTGTTTTCCTTGATGACATTCTTGTTTATTCTAATAATGAGGAAGAACATGAGGAGCATTTGAGGTTGACATTGCAATTGCTCAGGGAACATCAGCTGTATGCAAAACTGAGCAAGTGTGACTTCTATAGAGATAGAATTCAGTATTTGGGTCACATTATCTCAGAAAAGGGTATATCAGTAGACCCTAAGAAGATTGAATCCATTATGGATTGGCCTACTCCAAGAAATGTGATGGATGTATGATCTTGTATGGGGCTTGCAGGATACTACAAGAGATTCATTGAGGGATTCTCCAAAGTTGCACATGCCATCACTTCTTTGCAAAAGAAGGGGATAAAGTTCAAATGGACTTCGAAGTGTGAAGAAAGCTTCTAGCGGTTGAAGAATATTCTCACTAGTGCACCAGTGTTGAGGGTTACAGACCCAGAGAAATATTTTGTGGTATGTACCGATGCATGCAGAAAAGGGTTGGGAGGAGTCCTTATGTGGGACAACCACGTCGTGATATGTTATGAGTCAAGAAAGTTGAAGGAGCATGAGAAGAACTATGCCACTCATGATCTCGAGCTTGCAGCCATAGTACATGCTCTTAAGATGTGGAGACATTACTTGATGGGTAGAATATTTGAGCTCAGGACAGACCATTGTGGTCTGAAGTATTTGTTTGATTAGCCTGCTCTAAATGCTAGGAAAGTGAGACGGCTATAGTTTTTATGTGAGTTCGATTTCGAAATCAAGCACATAAAAGGAAAAGAGAATAAGGTAGCTGATGCGCTCAGTAGGAAGGTACAGGAAATGCATGTGGCATGTCTTAGTATTTTCCAATCAAATTTGAAGCAGTAGATTTGTTAATCATGTTGTTGGAGATGAATTGTATGAGCAGGTAAAAGACAAATTGCAGCAGCAAAGTCTTGAGAAGAGGTATGAGGGGTATAAATTGGAAGAAAATGGACTTCTTACTTATAAATGCTGAATTTATATTCCAAATGTAGCATATTTGAGGAGAGTTGTTCTGGATGAAATCCATCAAGCTCTGTATTCTGGTCACCTAGGGTACCGGAAGACAATTGCTACAGCTAGAAAGCAGTACTTTTGGCTAGGAATGAAAAAGGGACATGGCTGAATACATTTCAAGGTCCATGAAATGTCAACAGGTACAGTTTGAGCATCAACATCCAGTAGACTTGTTGTATACTTTGCCAGTTCCGAAATGGAAATGGGAAGTTATTTCCATGGATTTTATTACAGGATTGCCAATGACTTGTAGACAACATGATTCCATCATGTTTGTCGTAGGAAATTTGACAAAAGTAGCACAATTTATATTGGTGAAGTATATGCATAAGACTGATGACATTGCAAAGATCTTCATGAAGGAGATTTTCAAATTGCATGGATTGCTGAAGGCAATAGTTTCTGACAGAGATGTCAGGTTCACTTCCAATTTTTGGAAGGGGTTGTTTGCAGATTTGGGTACAAAACTAAACTTCAGCACTTCCTACCATCCTCAAACATATGAGCAGATAGAAAGAGTTAATCAGGTGCTTGAAGATACGCTTCACATGTATGTGATGGACACACCAACCAAGTTGGAATATTACTTACACTTGGTAGAGTTTGCTTACAACAATGGACAGCAGGCATCCTTGGGGATGAGTCTGTATGAAGCTTTGTCTAGAAGAAGGTGTAGGACACCAGTGACTTGGGATGACCCAGTGAACAGGGTTGTGCTTGGACCAGATTTTCTCAAGGAAATGGAGCAAGAGGTTGTAAAGATCAGGTAGAATCTGAAAGCACCATAGGACAGACAGAAAATCTATGCAAATAAGCATAGGATGAATAGAGAGTTCAGTGTTGGGGATCATGTCTACCTCCAATTGAGGGTAAAGAAAAGCTACTTGAAGCTTGGAAGTTGTGCCAAGCTGTCACCAAGATATTGTGGGCCATTTGAAGTTCTTGAAAGAATAGGGGTTGTTGCATATAGACTTGAATTGCTTGCTAGTACTAGAGATCATAATGTTTTCCATGTTTCTTTGCTTAAGAAATATGTACATGATCCTAACCATGTGACAAATTGGGATGTGATTCAGGTGGAACCCAAGGGAGAGTTCCAAATCGAGCCAATGCGCATCCTAGACAGGAATGTCACAATGCTCCGAAACCGGGCCATAGGGTAGGTAAAGGTGCAATGGGAGCATTACGGAACTGAAGAGGCTACGTGGGAGCTAGAGGATGCCATGCAATTGGCACACCCATTTTTGTTCAATTCTACAGAACACTAAGGCGGTACCAGTGTAGCATTTTGTTCAATTTTGTAAAGCACTGACGATAGTGCTATTGAAGGGAGAGGGGAATGTAACACCCCAGTTCCGACCCCAATCCAATATATATATATATATATATATATATATATATATATATATATATATATATATATATATAC
>LPNX010784198.1:522607-542337 GCA_001517045.1 Pseudotsuga menziesii
AATGGTATATCGAGACATGTGACATACATATTAAGTTGTGGCATCATGTAACTATGTATTTTTAATTAAATAACTCCAACCATCTATGTTCACTACAACCAAATTGAGAAGGGGTATGATTTCGCTAAGGATAAGGAGGGGGAATGCTGAACCTTGAGCCATGGGGGAAAAACCATGTGTCACCACTCTTTTTTCTCACCTTCCCTTGTCTCATCCAACCACCACCTTAATTATTCTATTGTTAGTTGGGGCATCTATTTGTTAGCAGGAAAAACCACTATGCTCATGCTTGCACTCTCTCCATGACGTGCCTTTTGGGTTGCAGATAGTCTGTCCAATATCTTGATCATGAGTTGTTCATTTTACCATGCGGAGGAGAGTTAAAAGGATTACAATCCTTTGGGTGGGGGTTCGCTTTTTCCTCTCTCACACCATTTTTCCAGTCATTGGTTGTGTTCTACCTCCTGATCATGCATAGATTCTGCATTGTTTCTCCACCATTACCGATTGTGAAGGTGTGCAGTGGCTTCATTGTTGAGAAGGGACCATTGTCTTCCAACGATGTTGGTGTGTCTGGACTATGTGACGATCCATTGCTTCGTCATGAGCCATTGCTATGGTTTTCTCCTATCGTTTTCACATTTGTTGGCTACATTTTCCCTTGTGAATTAGCTGTTGTAGGTTGCTGTGGAATCGTTTTGGCCATGATAGGGCCAAGAGTGATTCAAGGAGTTGTTTTTCCCTTGTTAAAGCTTGAATAGATGGATTGCTACATGGACACAGTGGTTTTGTCCTTGGACTGCATTGGAGTGGTGAATGAGGGCCTGATATGCTTGATAAACCTGGTGGGTTGGGAACAACACACATAGAACTAGTGGGCTGGATTTCTTCTCTGCAACCCCTGAATAGCACTCGAAGGGAGATCAGGGTCTAAGGTACTACATTGGAGAGAAAGGACTCATTTCCTTGTGTTGGGTGTGTGTGGGTGTTCTAGAAGCCAAGCTGGTTCTGGTGTCAGTGTCTGTAGCTCTTCAATGAGCTCACTAGCTTAGCGTTTATCCTTTCCCAGCTTCTGGATGGCCTGATAAACCCAACTTGGTTGGCTTGGCTGATTTGTTGTTCGTTTGATAAACTCAACTATCTTGGCTTGGCTGAACTATGTACCCTAGTGGTGTTGTTATCATTGGATATGTGTAAGCCTGCTAGTTCCTTATTCCTTGGGGAATCATGCTCAACTCAAGGGTGGCAGTTTCACTGAGAGATTAAAGAGAACGCAAGCCTATGGTTGGGTGGAACGTTGCAGCGACATAGCTGGTTGCAGAACAAGTTCTCTATAAGATAAGTATTCTTTCCTAACTTGTGTCTGCAATCATATTTACCATTGATGAATGATGATGTACATGTTGAATGCTGAATTATATATGAATGCATGTTGTTTGATTCTGCTATGTATATGAATGATTAATGGATTGTAGTATGTTTTATGTTTTTAAATATCATGATTCAACATTATATGTATGTATGTTCATGTTCATGGGGCTATATGCCAAGATGATTTGATGTATGGTAGCGTCCTATTCGTCAGTCAAAGGGTCGGGGACGTTACAAAGAGATACACAAGACACATATATTTTCACCAGGGAAACCATAATACTAATATGATCACAAGTAGTGAGAAGAACTATTCAACAACTATCTATCTCTCTTCCTAGTTGTGTCTCTCTTTCTCTCTCTTGCGAACTTGAGAGTGTGACGTGTGTATAAATGAGGGAGGGTGCCTCCCTATTTATACTCATGAAGTGACTGACCAAATACATGACTGGGGCTAACTCGTGTCCCTCACATGACCGACTTATCCTAGAAAGACTCCAAATACACATTACATGATGTTACACTGGGGACTATTTCCCTGACTTACAATGGAGGTTGTACCTCAAGGTTTAGACATAATTAAGACATTCTGAAAGGAGGTAAACACATCTCCAATGGGGGTACAACAACATGCTATGATAATATACGTCAGAATATCTTCCAAAGTTACAAATACATAAACACTCCCTCTTAACTAGGAAGGTATTCTCTCTCTCCCATAGTCATCAACACATTTGGTCTTGTCTTCACCGCATATTCATCATCACAGAGTCATAGATTCATGATCATGGCTATTTCCATCATCATAATTGTTTCCATCATCATATTTGTTAGGACTAAAGACAGTAAGGTAGAATTCATGCAGAATTCTTCCTAAGTATGGAGAAGAACATAAAGGAGAAGAGGAAGAAGCTACGACTGAGAGAGCAACATAAAGGAGAAGGGGAAGGATGTTGTGACAAAGGAACTAAAAGAGAAGAAGAAGAACAGGAGAATGCGTTGGAAGAGGAAGTTGTGGCAGATAAGTAAGTCGCGGTGAAAGGATAGAATGTGACACAAGATGGTATGATAGAATATCATCAAAAGAAGGCATGCAAATAGAGCATCTAAATAGCATAACAGGTGGAAAGTGACAGTAATCCATAATGCTAGGAAAGTGACAGGCCTTAATGATCATGGGTATGAGCTCAAATGGAGCTGGTGAAAACCACACGCATGAAGGAAAATTTGTAAGTCAGGAAATAGTGCCTCATGTTATGTGTTACTAGAATAGGAAAGACAACATGTTGGATGGATATAGTAAGTCAGTTGAGATAGCGACAAAAATGAATCAGTAATGAGTCTGTATCAAGTCGGTATTGTGTTTATATGAATTACCTATGAGATCTGTATTGAGTCGGTAATATGGATATAAAAGAAGGAACCCAAGCTGTGTGTGGGTTAGAATCTTAGTAAGACTATTGAGCTATAATTGAAGTAGGAATTTTTGTTAATAGGTCTATATTGCTAAGTGCATTAGAGTGAAGGAACTACAGCTAAGTGCATAGAATAATAGGGAAGTTTGAGTCGATCATGGCTATGTGCAGATCGCTAGTAGAAGTAGAGTAAAAATAGAAAAGAGAGAAGAGCAGAGAGAATAAGAGTGAGGAAGATTCCTAGAAACAATCAATCAGATTCGAGTGGGTTTGAGAGCTGAATTTAGAAAGCCAAAGTCTAAATCACAATGTATCATCGAAATCAAAGGGATTAAGTAGCTACCAACAAAATCTGTTTGGGACTTTGACCAAAGATTTAAGACATTGATTTCCAAAGTGAGATTCCAAATGTCGGATGTACAACACAAGGAATGGTTTTTTGCTGCCTTGCTAAAATATATCTTTCCACCATGTTGATGCAAAAAAATATTGTGTCATAGATAGAGGCTCTAGAGATAGAAATAAAATTGGAAGCCTCATTGGTTGGAGATACTGGCTCGGGAATAATGCAAATTTAGTCGCAGCTTGTCAACCTTATGGTGCAGCTCCGGGACATTAAAATAGGAAATAAAGTTTAAGAAGAACTATGGTGTATAATATGCAGAACAAACAGACAACATAAAGAAATTTTCCTGGTGCTCATGAACTATGTCGCAGTAGGTGTGCCAAAACCGTTCAACACCCAAGGAATGCCTTTGTGTAGAATATGCTAGACTAGTGGCCACAAGTACGAGGAATTTCTGTACTTATAGAATGTTGTAAGCACACCATCTAGTCTCTATTGTAAATTTTGTAGATCAACCGGTCATGATGAAAAAGATTATAGAGCATTTAATCTACTGCAAGAAAATACAATGGACACCTACTTAATGAAAAATGATGAGCATATGCAAGTTGAACAAGTGCAACCTTAGTATCATCCTGCACAATATCAACAACCAAAATACCCTTAGGCGCAATACTGAAAAAATAAATGTCTTCAACAACTACAATAACCTCCACAAAGGGGCGTGAAAACTTTAGAGGTGGAGGACAACAACAAGGATGAGGATTTAGTTGAGGAATAGGCCCAATCATATGTTATAATTGTGGGAAGACATTAAATGTTTCCTTATATTATCAAAGTACTATGAAAAATTGTACATATTGTAAAGCATTTGATCACACTGTCGAATATTGTCCACAAATTATTGCGAAATGGAATGATAGAACTGTCGTTAATTCCAACCTGATGTAGAATCTGAATCTGAATCCTAATCAAAATATTCAGATGATCTCTATCGAACCAAGAGAACCTCACATTGTTTTTGTTACATGAGGAGATGTTGCGATAGTAGAAGACCAAAATATACAGCAAGGAAAACCGTAGGTGAGACCCGTGGCATAGAAGAAAGCTCCACTAGATGTCCAGAAGGATAAAGAATTATTTTTGGAGATGCGACTACAATTTGTTGATGCTAATCAACTGTCAACATTTGCACAAGTCAAGACTATTCTCAAACGATTTGAACAGCTAATCAGGAATCCTCCAATTAAAAAGGTTAATAAGATTAAATCAATTTTCAAAAGTTGTTTAGCACCAATCAATGATAAAGATGTTGTTGTAGAAATGACAACACTAATACAAGAAACCCCAGAAGACATGCGACCTGAAAAATGAGTTAATTATATCGAAAAAAATTGAAGATAGACCAAGAACTGCGAATGATTGCGCAAATAGGATATTATGATATGGATTATATCATATTAGATTTGTGCTCGGATTTCCACATATTGAGAAGACAAACATGGGATAGCATGAATAAGATTCAACTGGACTGCTCTCCTATTCAACTAAGGTTCACAAACTAGTCGAAGGTTCTACCAATTGGTATACTAACTCAAGTGCCTCTAGAAGTCGAAAGATTAAGAACATATGCCGACTTCAAAGTTGTTGAAACTTCTGATGACACAAATCCATATATTGCACTTCTAGGATCTAATTGGGAAATATACAAACAAACCATTATAAATTTCAAGAAAAGGAGCTTATCATTCAAATAATTCTAAAATAAGAGTGGTTGTGCCAATTCATCCACTTGAAAGACATAGATATGTGGAGCCTATACATAGTGAAGGGAAAGACAATCATATAGATCAGTTATATAACATCATTTCTTCAGAGGAAGACTATATCAATCCAAGAGCTGATGGAAAACTGAGTTGGTGGAGTGTAAGCTTATGGACGTATGACTCAAGCGTTTCCCTAGAAAATTGGCAGAACAGGCTACCTGAAGTATCCATGCGAAGACATGTAAGAATCAGAAGAGATTTCCGAAGGGTAAGAGTTGAAGCAAGCATGGTGCCTAGATATGAAGGATTACCTATCCTTGTATCCTTTCTGGTATAATTTGAAGAAAAAGTCATAGAATCACAATGATTGTCTGCTTTGGACTATGTGTTTAAAGCTACGCCCACTAGATGGTGGGTTACACCCAAATAGTCTATCTCCAAATTTCCACAGTGTAGGATATTAACATAGATCATATTTGGAGAAGAGATCAATTGCCTTGATCAGAAATATATAGACTAACAGATCCTAGGAAACATATTGAGTATTGTTGCAGGAATTGGAAAGAACATCCATGACAAGAATGGTTTCATCGATTCATATACACTTTGGAAATGGTACCTAGAAGGTTGTACACATTAGTAGAGTTGCGACGAGGAAATATTGAATGGGAAAGCTTAGCTGTAAGCTTCACTCAGACATTTAAGTTTCCAAGTGAACACCCAATAGTCAATGATGTGTTACAGGTAATAAAGGAAGAGATATTTGAAGAAGTCCTGATTGTAGACACAAATTTCCATCAATGCAACATGACTATACACAACTGGATGGAGTGTTATAATCTCATGAGAGAAATAAATGATGATGACCCACTTGAGATAAATATACCTGAGTCAGAAGGTATACGTACAGTGGATGGAGATGTTATAACCACTGACCTGTCTTTAAAACCACTCAAGATTAAGAAAGTAAATATTGGGTCGATTGAAAATCCGAAGTTTGCCAATATTGAAGATTACTGGGACAAAGATACTATGGGAAAGATCAGTGACTTACTACATGAATTTTAGGATATATTTCATGGAATTTTTTCCAAATTGAAGGGCATAGTTAGGGACATGGGTGAAATGAAGACACCGTTTAGGCCTGATGCAAAACCAGTTAAACAACAACCGTATTGATTAAACCAATGTTACAAAGAGAAGGTTAAATTTGAAGTTGATCAAATGTTAGAAGCAGGTTTAATAGAACCAGTTGAAGAATCAGAATGGATCAGCCTGGTTGTCGTAAAAGAGAAGGAAACTTCAAGGGAAGTGAAAATTTATGTTGATCTCAGAAAATTAAATGATTCATGCTTGCATGATCCATTTCCAACCAAATTCATAGATGAAGTATTAGAAAATGTTGGAGGACAAGAAATGTATTCCTTTACAGATGGATTCTCGGTTTACCATTAGATAAGAATTGCAAAAGAGGACCGATAAAAGACTATGTTTGTGATGGAGTGGGGATGATACTAATACACAATAATGCCCTTTGGACTCAATAATGCACCTAAAATATTTTCTAGAATTGTAGTTGTTGCATTTAAAGATTTTATACACAAATTTATTGAAGTCTACTTTGATGATCGGACAGTATTTGGTCTTATATACGATAACATAGAAATTCTTAGAATGATGTTGGAATGATGTCGCGAGTATGAAATTTCCCTCAATTTATAAATTGTATTTGTTTTTGAAGCTTTTGGGGATTTGTTACACCATGTGGTCTGTCATCACAAAATTTTGGTTGATCTAGCCAAAATCTCCATCATCCTTGACTTACCACCACCTACCACAAGTGACTCCCCTAATGGAGAGATTGTTGAAAAAAGGCACTAAATTTAAGTGGATAGGTGAATTCCAAGAGAGTCTAGATAAGATGAAAAGAAAAATGGTTGTTGCACCAATACTTGTATTTACATGAAGGAATGCAAAGACTATGATGAATAAAAGGTGAAGGATCTGGATTTGGCACATAGATCTCAGAATCTAAGATAGGAGATTTAGAGAGAAATGAATGGGTGATAGGATAATAATCAATATCAATAGAGTCTCTATATTTCACTTATTTTTCATAATTAGTATCACAAGAAGAAAAATCACCTTCAAGAGACATAGAAAAAGATTGCTATTAAATATTTGCTTCTTGATTGAAGGAGGAAGCATTCGAATTAAAGAGGGTAGCAACAAAATGAATTGTATGAGAAACTTCTTCATCATGTTAAAATTAATCAGAGAATGTAGAGACCAAGAAATCTTGAGAGAGAGAAAAAGAGGAGATGTTGGGTTTGCTCTGTGCTTCATCTTCTATTTCCTGCAAACCAAAAGCTTTGTCCAAATTCTTCCAAAGCTAAAATGGATACTCAACAGAATATATGATATCATGTATATTTGGAGACTTTCCCAAACACATAATTAAATAATATTTATCACAATTATTTATCCCAACAATCTTCTCTTCATAATACTGAGGTTCGCTCAATGCACCAATGGAGACATCAAAGAGACACTACATCTTCAAGTATGTGCTCATATTGGGATTCCAATCATCATAGATGAAAGGAGATAGAGGAAATTTTGAATCCATATTGAATTTATTGATATGCTATAGGAGATACTCTTTGCAACCTGCAAAACAAAACTAGGAGAAAATCTTATAAGCTAGACAAGCTTCTTTTCAAAGAGGGATAGGAGACTGGATACGCTCCTCAACTCTGTAGAACTTGATCAACCTTGTGGCTCTAATACCATGTAGAAATAATATATAGATTCTATGAGCAATGATTCTAATAATAAGGAAATGAAATAGATCTTTCTACTAATAATTCTCACAAGTATACACATGAAAACTAGAGAGAATAAAAGAGACTGAATCACATGAATGAAGAGATGAATATTGATGTGTATCATTTCATTGAATAATGATGAATAATAATTTACATAAATAGTACATACCTCATATAAAAATTGATTTGTATGGAGACAACTCATAAATCTCAAAAAGGCTGACATTCCAACATATAGCAAGCCCCCATAGGTGGCTAAAGCACTTCCCAAATCTATCAAGGACCTCACGAATTGTAAAAAGCATGAGTGAGTTGTACCGGGAGATGGAAAAACATGCTAATAATAGAAAATGGAGAGAAAGTCATGAAGGATGGGTTGGAAACAAAGGGACCCATTTTCCTAGTTCACTAGCTTTACCTTATCCACAGAAAAGATGGAAAAGCTCAATAAAGAAGAATCTACTGTAAAGTGTTCTATACTAGTTCTAGATGGCAAAAAAGTGGTCAAGATCAACTCAGAATCAGAAATAAAGCATTCCTAGGATATAGAGGGCATGTATTGACTTTAATGTGCAAGTGGATTCCAACTAATTAATCTATTGGGTTAATAATTAATAAAATAATGATTAATTATTTTATCCTAATTTATTAGTGGAATTAATATATTCCAACAAGGTGAAGGCATGCAAATAACATAATGGATGAAAAATGACACTAAGACATAATGATGAGAAAGTGACAAGCCTTAAAAATCATGGGTACGAGCTTGACTGGAGCCAACAGAAACCACATGCGTGAAGGCATCTTTGTATGTCAGGCTGATAGTGCCTCCTGTTATGTGTTACTAGAATAGGGAAAACATCATGTTGGTTGGATATAGTAAGTTGGTTGAGATAGCGACATAAAATGAGTTTGTAATGATTTTGTATAGTCTTTATTGAGTTAGTATTGAGTCTATATCAAGTACGTATGTGATCTATATCGAGTCTGTAATAGGGATATAAAAGAAGGAACCCAAGTTGTATGTGGGTTATAATCTTAGTAAGACTCTGTACCTAGAATTGAAGTAGGTGTTTTGGTAAATGGCTCTGTACCGCTAAGTGCATTAGAGTGAATGAACTGTAGATGAGTGCAAAGATGAGTAGGGAAGGTTTAGTCGATCCGAGCTGTGTCCGTATTGCTAGTAGAAGTAGAGTAAAATGAGAAAAGAGAGAAGAGAAGAAATAATGAGAGGGAGGAAAAATATATAAAGTTAGAGAAGAAGATCTTGAGCAGAGTCTGTATCTTAGTGTGGAGATGAAAGGTGCATCTATTTTCTCATGTGAGATGAAGAGCACCTTGTGGTTTTCTCCTAGATGGTTTTCCACCTTATAGTCTGTGTATATTTGTGAATGTTGAAAGTGGCTTAGAAATATGTGTGATCATTGTAGTGAATGAATGACTATAGATTTTCTTACAAATGAATAGATGTATGGTGGCCACATTATATTACTAGTTAAGAGTATGCCACATGTTTGGTTTTTATTTACTAAAGTTGCATAGAGAAAGGTTGGGACGAAGTTTAGTTGTTGGAGCACATTAAAGACAAATAAACCACCCGCTAGACTTCATTGGAAGCCTTGGAATAGAGCCAAGGTACCTAAAAACCCTCCCACACAACTGTGGAAACGTGGTTCTAGTACTTACCCACAAAGAGAGGTCTCTTGGGTGATACGTCATCTATGTCATATGTGTTGCTGGATAATATCTGCTCTATTAGGATGATATCTTGGGATTTTCCGTGCTTAGTAGAAGGGACTGAACCTAGGTCAGTATCACTAGAGAAAGGGGTAGAGAGATAGAAAAACAATAAAAGCCAACAATCTGATTATTGGTCATCGAACAATACTAGCTATCATGGGAAGTTTTTACAGAGGAAACCCTTTTTCATGATGGACGTAGGCCTAGTCCTCAACCAGGTATTCATTATGTATAGAGCAAGCAATCATGTAGGGAATGTGTAAGACCCTCTTTAAATTTCCATGACAATAACCTTCGTCTTCTACCTTCATGTCATCATATCTAGATTGTCTCTTTTTTCTTGCACAAAACAAAACAGATCATACAGAGAAACCATGGTCAACTTGTGTTCTACCAATAAAGGAGAACTGCCTAGGTGCACCTCATGTGCTTCGTGACCTTATAATCTCAACATGGGAACACACAAAAATATAGATATATATGTAAGGACTTATTATGACCAAACAACCTACTACCTGAGGAATTTTATGTTCTAGGTCAACCTCAAGGACTTATTACATCTGAACAAGCCATGTCCATGATCTTTTTCATTCAGACAACCTTTAGGGTGTATTACATCTGAGCAACTTGCTTACCACGTTAGGAATCCTTTTACACTCAGGAAACCCACATGATTTATTGCATCCAAATATCCTGCGTACCATAACAAGGCTTATTTACATTCAGATAACCTGTCTCGGGACTGATTACGTCCAAGGATAACCTGCGAGATTCTATAGGACTAATTACATCAGAGGACAACCTACAAGACTGATTACGTCTGAGCGTCCTACTTCACTAGGATTTTTCCTGCTTAGACAACCTGTCTCATTTCCCATGTGAGATATTATGCTTAGAAAATTCTTAGTATTGATTACATCCAAGGATAACCTGTGAGCTTCGCTAGGACTTATTACGTCCAAGGATAACCTACATGACTGATTACGGAATTCAAGGTTGTGGAGGATACTCCATTATCTCTCGATGTTAAAAATACATATGCAATATATCTAGGTTAACGTGGTGATATTGAGCTTTGAAATCTTGTCACTTTCATGACAACATGGGGTACCTCCATCTCGATGACCAATTTTTCAAATGACAACTAAAGATGGAGACAAGCGTCTCGAAGATTGTAAATTCCGCGAGGGCTCTCTCAATTGAACCCTATGGGACCTAAGTGCAAATAACAAAGAGAATAGCTTACTCCACAATGAATATGCATTGGAATGAAAATCAACATAATGATGTTATTCACCTACCTCCATTTTTTTTTTGAGGAGAGTGATTCAAGCTAGTCCCACTATGCTGGTCCCTTTTTTTCTATTAGACTCTTCCTTCTTCTCGACCTTTTAAAATAAGCATTCATGGGGATTTCAAAACATATAACACCATTCCATTATAGTAAGATATATATGTAAATGAAAAAATGGTTTTCAATCAATCTCCAGGGGTTTTGAATTTTTATTTCATATACATTTTGGCCTCTATGTGGTATAAGTGTCTTGTACCATGCATGGCTATGTTTTTTGGCAAACAATATGCACCTAAAGTGTATTGTATCATTTATATCATATGTTTTCTGGATAGCTACTGCTACGTGTTATATTATGGATGACTATGTAGTAGCTGCTATACACACATGCACACATGCACATTGCCACTGATTTATTGCTTCCTCATTAGTGCCAGAAATGGGTAAAGAAACACCAAACCATCCAAATTTAAACAAAGAAGGCAATTTTAGAAAGTCAAATACCTTCCCTCTCACTAGACACCCATCCAAATTTAAACATGAAACATATTGTTTTACAATTCAAATACCTATTACCCATCCAAATATAAACATGAAACATATGGTTTTACCATTCAGATACCTATTAAAAAAACTAACATGGCAAGGTGAGAATGGAGTAGACTTGGATTTAAATTAGTATGGACTACTATAAAGGTGAATGAATGTATATCAAGGACCTTACGAATTGGAAAAAGCATGAGTGAGTTGTCAAGGGAGATGAAAAAAATGCCAATACTAGAAAATGGAGAGAAAGTCATGAAGGATGGGTTGGCAACAAAGGGACCCATTTTCCTAGTTTACTAGCCTTACCTTATCAACATAAAAGATGGAAAAGGTTAATAAAGAAAAATCTATTGTAAAGTTTTCTATACTAGTTCTGGATGGTGAAAAAGTGGTCAAGATCAACACAGAATCAGAAATATAGCATTCCTAGGATATAGATGGCATGTATTGACTTTAATGTGCAAGTGGATGCCAAGTAATTAAGCTAGTGCGTGGATAATTAATCAAATAATGATTAATTATTTTATCCTAAGTTATGAGTGGAATTAATATATTCCAACAAGGAGAAGTCTTGTGAATAACATAACAAATGAAAAATGACACTAAGACATAATGCCGAGAAAGTGACAATCCTTAACGATAATGGGTACAAGCTCGAATGGAGCTAGCAAAAATAACATGTGTGAAGGCATATTTGTAAGCTAGTCCGATAGTGCCTCCTGTTATGTGTTACTAGAATAGGGAAAACATCATGTTGGCTGGATATAGTAAGTTGGTTGAGATAGCGACAAAAAATGAGTTTGTAATGATTCCGCATAGAGTCTTTATCGACTCAACATTGAGTCTATACCAAGTACGTATGGGATCTGTATCAAGTCTGTAACAGGGCTATAAAATAAGGAACTCAAGTTGTATGTGGGTTAGAATGTTCGTAAGACTATTGAGATAGACTTGAAGTAGGTGTTTTGGTAAATGGCTCTGTATCGCTAAGTGCATCAGTGTGAATGAACTATAGATGCGTGCAAAGATGAGTAGGGAAGGTTGAGTCGATCCTAGCTTTGTCTAGATCGCTAGTAGAAGTAGAGTAAAAAGAGAAAAGAGAGAAGAGAAGAGAGAATGAGAGGGATGAAAAGTATATAAATTTAGAGAAGAATATCTTGAGTAGAGTCTGTAGCTTAGTGTGTAGATGAGAGGTGCATCTATTTGCTCATGCTAGATGAAGAGCACCTTGTGGTTTTCTCCTAGATGGGTTTCCACCTTATTTTCTGTGTATATTTGTGAATGTTGAAAGTAGCTTAGAAATACATGTGATCATTGTAGTGAATTAATGACTATAGATTTTCTTACAAATGAATAGATGTATGGTGGCCGCATTATATTACTGGTTAAGAGTATGCCACATGTTTGTTGTTTATTTACTAAAGCTACATAGAGAAAGGTTGGGATGTGTTACCACCTAAGTTGTACTTAGTGGTTTCTTATCAAGTGATCCTGGTGAACCGGAAAAGGATTTTTTGTTTGGACTTCAGAAAACCTTTGGAAGTGCTTGTTGTACTATATCACATGTTCATACCCCATGGGAGAATTGTAATAAATGCTCTAGCATGATAGAGTCCATAAAAGACTCAGTCTCTTAGACTTTATTTGTCAATCCGATCAGCCCAGGGTGTTTTTTACCTTGGTTATTATTGCTTGTTGAATAAACGATTGATAATTTCTGAGTTTTTCACTCCATACCTCCAAATTTGGGGTGGTTGGCTTGGCATTTAGGACTATTGAGGTTATTAGAGTCTATGTGTCATTGTAAAAACATGTTAGGCATCATGGTCAAGTTATATGAACATGTCTAAGTCCCCCCTAGGGTTTTCAATTTTTTATTTTTTTTATTTTTTCAGTGTTTTTTATTAAAATTTAATTTTTCCAAAACATAGGCGATTTTCTAATAGTTTAATTGGAAAAATTGGTTTTGTAATAAAAGTGGGCTCAATAATCAGTTTCAGTCATGTAGGTGCTCATTTTCAAGATAAGAGCACCCTGTAAACCTATAGACCCACTATTTCCTAGTTTTGAGTGATTTTCCATCACTCAGGTCAGAAAGCCCAAAAGATCAATTATTGATTATTTTAATTAATAAATTGATGAATAATGGAGCAAATCCAAAATTCGAGATCAATGGATTCTCAACCGATTTGATTGAAGTCGGTCTCATCGGCACCATATTTACTGGATCTGACAAATCCTTGATTGGACGAGGTGATCTGGATGGATCCAGAGTTGATCTTCAGGTTCCTTTATGGGGAATTTTGCCCTCCCTCTATCCTCCACACGTGTGGGCTCATATGGATGAGTTTTGGTGGATGCTTCAGTCAACAGGTTGAGGTTTCAACTCAATCAGCCCCTCAATTGACATTAAGGCTCAGTAGAATCTCAGTTCAGCTTCAGATAAGGCATTGATGGACTCTCCTTTAGCTATAGTGGTCTATCTCCTTGGGATTTGTGCCCCCTTTGGGTTGGGGTTTCAATTTTGTGTATAAATAATGCATGGGTGCCTCCTTTCTGAGTTAGTTAGAGTTGGATTGAGGAGCTATTGTTGTTGTAATATATTTTTTAATTGGAATAAAGTGATGCTTTGGAGGCCAAATATTTGTAATGCTTTTATATGTGTGGATTCAACATTGTCGTACAACTTTTTACCATTAGCTTTGTCTCAATTTATGCATCTGAATCCTACATGGCTTAATGATTCAGCTGAATCAATAGGAGTATAGCTAGGAAAGTAACATTACTTGATTTTCAATATCTCATAGTATATATGCTTAAATATTCAAATCATACATGTTTAAATAAGTTTATTTGCATGAAATCCCTCTCTTTCTTCATATATTTCTATCCATATCTCATAAGGTTTTGTGAAGGATTGTCTATTAGTTTTCAGGTAACAGGGGTTAGAGGAACCGTGGATCTAGTTTCAATCCACTGGGTATCTAACTGTTTTGTGAAGCCATTGTCCCTTGAAATTCCACTAACTAGTCTTCTTTGCAGATCCATTCCCTAACAACAAGCGCTCTTCCTTTCCTATTCATCCTTCAAATTTCTTCAAAATCAGTACGGTTACTTGTTTTGCAGCTTTAAATTTGTTTATATATATCAATTTCAGAGTTCCTCTTACATATATATTGATTCCTTAAATCTCATAAAACTATATCTCATTCCTAAAGAAAATTTACAAGCATTCTAGATCTAGTTTTAGGGAAAATTGTCATTTTTCAAGGCTATGAAAGTAGATCTAAAGCTTGTTGAATGCATGGTTGTTTCCTTAAAACCTAAAAATTTATATTCAGAAATTTAAGTGCTTCATATTGGATTCCCCCAAATCATGCCAAGATCCTAAGGAAAGCTTGCTTTCCTTGGTTCTTTTTCCGCTTCTTTAAAAACTAGTTTTAACTTAGATTTTTGGGTAAAATGTTTGTTCATCCAAAAGTACTTTCAAAGTACTTTTGGGAAAATTTAACTCTGATAATATGGATTTTTTTTAGTATGTGTAACAGAAAAGAGGAGGAGGCACTGTCCGGAAAGCATTTTTGGACCATTCGAAATCCCCCAGGGGGTCTTCGTCTTCCAAAAAATTTCAAATTTTTGCAATTTGTAAAACTTTGGTCTCATTCCATATAAGGATAAAGTGTATTAATTTCAGTTTTATTATATTGTAATTTCTGCTAATAAAAGTAAAAATCTTTTCAAATATGCTCTTTTGAGCTTATTCACCATCCCCCCTGGGGGGATTTGCATCTGTGTCATTTTTTACTTTTTGTTCATCTTTTTTAAATATAGTGTAGTTATAATATGCAAGGTAGTATACATTTACTTATAATCATTTCCATATTCCATATCTAGTGGTTTCAAAGTAATTTTAATACTTACCCCATGAGCCTCCTTTTGAGCTGAAAGGTGAAGAAAGGGTCGTGGTAGTCTAATTAGAAAATTGTGGTTTGCTTATTTGTTTATGCTTCATCTGCTATAATCATTTGTTTTAGTAATCATAATAAAATCAACCCCTCCTTGATTCCCCGATTGAGGTCCACTTTGACTGAAAGAGGTTCCTGGAGGGTTTTCTTTTTAACAAGAACACCTTTTTTAAAATTTACTAAAAATAACAAAGACTCCTGTGTGTATGATCTATACTTGGATGTGGTTCGTCTGATCAGTCAAGTTGCATCAAAAGCATTTGAGTGACTAGAATAATTAGGATTCACTCTCCCCAAATTTACAAACCATCAGGCGAAAATCCAATGCCTCGATCAAACCATTACAGTGGCAAAATACCCAAAGGAAGTGGGAAATCCTGAAAAGTGACCTCGGGGCACCGATCTCTATTACACCTTCGGGTGCATTATGAACAACAACTTTAGAGACTCCATTCATCCCACATATTCCTTATGGGTAGCCATGACAGTTTAGTTTTGGACTTACTTCAAATACCCCCTCGGTATATCTAGAGTCCCCTCGCCTAAGTTAAATGACTCATCCTCTTACATTAATTTAAAATCAACCAAGATACAATTACACAACATTTATTCTAGCACTTGCAAGCACTCTTAATTGTTTTTCGACTCCATTTTCAAGGCACTGGTCAACTATTTATTTCTTTCAATCTATATGTGATTGGGTTTCATTTTCGTGCTTACTTGTGATTATCTCATCATGTTATTTTTGTTTACAATTGTTAAATTGAAACTTCTAAAAAACTTACTCTTTAACACCATCAACATACTAAATAATTTTTCCTTAGTAACTTAATAGGGTCTACCCCCTTTGGCTTGGTTGGGAGTTCATCCTAAATGAAGGAGTCAAGAACAAGGTGACATCCTTGACTCAAGACTTTCCCCCCAGGACGCACCGAGTGGATTGAATGTTTCTACCATGTAACCCAGGTGTGTGAAAGGTGGAAACACTTTTTGGCACCATTGCCGGGGATAAATCTTTTTATTCTTGTGATAAATCTTTTTCAAATGGTAGCTGAAGATGGAGACAAGTGTCTCGAAGATTGCAAATTCCGTGAGGGCTCTCTCAATGGCACCCGGTGGGATCTAAGTGCAAATAATTAAGAGAATAAATTCCTCCATAATGAATACACATCGGAACACAAATCAACATAATGATGTTATTCACCTACCTCCATTTTTTTTTTGTGAGGAGGGTGATTCAAGCTATTCCCACTATGCTGGTCTCTTTTTTTCTATTAGACTCTTCCTTCTTCTCGACCTTTTAAAATAATAATTCATGTGGATTTCAAAACATATAACACCATTCCATTATAGTAAGATATATATGTACATGAAAAAGGGGCTTTCGATTGATCTCCGATGGTTTTGAATTTTTATTTCATTTACATTTTGGCCTCTTTGTGGTATAAGTGGCTTGTACCATGTATGGCTCTATTTTTTGGCAAACAATATGCACCCAAAGTGTCTTCTATCATTTATATCATATGTTGTTTGAATAGCTACTACTAGGTGCTATATTATGGATGACTATGTAGTAGGTTCCATGCACACATGCACATTGCTACTTATTTATTGCTTCCTCATTAGTGCCAGAAATGGGTAAAGAAACACCAAACAATCCAAATTTAAACAAAGAATGCAATTTAAAAAAATCAAATACCTTCCCTCTCACTAGACACCCATCAAAATTTAAACATGAAACATATTGTTTTACAATTCAAACACCTATTACCCATCTAAATTTAAACGTGAACCTTATTGGTTTATTATTCAAATACATATTAAAAAAACCAATACGGTAAAGTGAGAATGGAGTCGGCTTGGTTAAATTAGTATGGACTACTATAAAGGTGAAGGCATGTGCTTTTTTTTCTACCAAATTTAGTTTACCTGTTATTCAATAATTAAATGTTGTGGTTGCAATTGCGGTTAGTGAAACGGTAGAATACAGACATGGACGAATAGAAACAACTTATGGGAGGAGGTGATTGTCGAGAAAATAGTAGCTCTACTTCTACTTCAACTTATCAGAGGAGCAGCAACAGAAGATCAAGAACAACAAGTCTGAGGAGGAGCGGAATAATTTTGATTGTGGCTGCTTTTACTTTTTCTCAATTCAAAAATGGATTGGAAGATCAAAGAGAAAACACAAAAATTTCAAGGGAAGCTAATGAAGAGCCTCGATTCCAAGATCGATTGGAAGAAGAGATTAGAGAATTTGGATAATATGTGGTTAGGGAAGGATTTGAATAACTTTGAATGGATAGAGAGATAAGATAATTTGGATATATATTGGGTGAATTCATAAGAGAAATTGAACTACTGTTGTGGTTCACAAACCCACAGCGAGGCTGCTATGCCCGTGTCAAGAAATAAAAGAGGGAACACCTGAAGGGTCCACACCCCCTTAAATTTGATTATGGATCTAACTCGATAGGGACATTAAGTGAGGATCTTATATATCAATGTATAGCCATCAATGGATTAGACCCTGAGACCTTATGCTCACAACTTACAACACTCAATCGCTTGAGCTATCTCACTAGGCAATTATATTTCATTTTATTATCTAAGTCAAAAGATTTTTTGTACCATTCATAGTCCCAATAAGAACTCTAATATCCTAATATTCAACACATTTCTATATCAAACCATAAAATTATCTAAATTATTTTACACAAGTATTTCTCAATAGCTGAAGACTAGTTTTATTTGTAACTTACTCCATGCTATCCATCTTCTTGAACTTGAGATATACATAGATCTGTCATCCAAGGAGATCTTAAAGAGCTTCTTGCTCCACCAGAGAGCTAGGAGCTGCAAATTTTGGGGTATAGGTTTAGCATTCTAATTTTTTTTACCACCAAATCGATCTATAGTGAAGCGGGGCATCATCTTAGATTATCAATTTCAAGTATGAAGAGATTATTAACTTATTCTTAGAATTTCTTCAGGGACTGGAATCTAACTTACTTGGTCCATGATCATGTTCAAATTTGACAACATTGAAATTCAGGAAAAAGAAACACCAGTGCAAGAAAAGAATGATAACATGCATCATTGAGTTCGACAAAGAGAATGATAACACTTCATGTGGCTTCTCTATCTGTTTATTTTTCTTTTTACTTTTAGGGTTGTGACACACTACCTTGGAAAACCCACCTTTTTACTTAAATGAAAATTCTTGCGACCAAACTAATTTCAACCGAAATATACTGCCACTAAGTTTTACTGCAACAGGGATTTAGTGCGACATAGTTTTACTGCGACATATTTTTATTTCGACTAAGTTCTCTACGGTAGGACTCAACTTTCACTTTTTGGTGGAGACACTTTTTATGAAATTTTCACTTTTACCTCGACATAAACCTACTTAAATTTGACCATCTTTTACCGTGACACAATTTTGGTTGCAACCAACACCCACTTCGAACAGATCACTTTTAGTCGAACTTAATAAAACAACTATATTTCTTCATCTAAAGCCTTATAATATGAAAAACATGTTTCACAAACACTAACTTGGGATAAACTGCAAAACAAATATATTGTGATTGACTCACAATATCATATAACCAAATAGTAAGGACGACTTGTGTCGAGCATTCTGTGGATAAAATCTCAAACGTTTACACGGTGAAATATTTATGGATTTTTTATGTCTTTCACTAAATGGTAAATGTAAACAACATTTAATCAAGTAAATATGAAGAATATGTGCAGCATAAATAAAATTGGCATATAACCATAAACTATATATATATATATATTCATGACATACCAAAGAACTATTGCCGCAAATACAAACTTAGAAATTTACAAGGATATTTCACCTTTTACAGAGCCTCGGCTCTCAACACATTCCAAAAAACAGAAGCTTGAGCTTCAGACTATTCACAGAGTTTTTCCTTCTTCTTCTCTGCACACTTACACACTTCTATTCCTAGCTCTATGTTTGTCAATTTACAATCTTCTTCTTCTTCATATAGACATACCAAAAATGCTTATCTATGAATATACCAACTTAACATTAAAGAATGTAATAACTATCTGCCTAGAAACTTATATTCAAAAATTTAATTCGACTTTTTTATATATGAGAGACGTGAATTCTTCATTCTATCATATTGTCTGACATAAACTTACCTGATACAAACTCTAATAGAGTTGGCTGATATGATATGTGGAGCAATGAGTAATTGATATTTCCAACAACATTTTTGGAGGGTTTTGAGTAATTTATATTTCCACTGTTGAAAACACTATTGGACTGCTGTATATGTTAGTTTTTGTTAAATCTTATTATCTTAATTAGGATATTTGATTGAGAAAATAATAAGTACTTCTAGATGCATAATATAAGAGTGTAACACCCCGGTTTTGATCCCGATGCATTAAATATACATGATATATATATATA